>JACXGM010002970.1:0-38325 GCA_016801145.1 Umbra pygmaea | reverse complement strand
ATAGCTTGCTAAAACTTTGCCTGCATTGATTAAATGTCAGCTAAAGGAGGAACGAAATGTAAACACAAAGAATATTCAGTAACTAGTTAATGTTAGCTGAGCAGAAGTTGCCTATTTGATTATGGCCTAAGCTAGCAGGTTCATTTCTACTATACACACACCTTCTTGAAAAATTGGGTAACAAATAGGCCCCCTTTTCTCCTACCTGTCTTTCTTTTCATTTTAGGGAACCAGATTTTACTTTAGAAACCTGAGACATCATTGATGGGCAACCATGCAAACCTCACTCACAATTCACTGCTGGGCTAGAGCTAGCAAGTACCTTTTGCATCTGGTTTGGGGACAGGACCGAACCATTTCATTTGAAGGGGTGGGGGGCGTGGGGCGCAATTCGCAATACAAAGGCTGTCTGGATGTTTACTTATTATTAAAAACTAATATAGGTGGATAGGTTAATAATTGAATGTTCTATTCTGTTTGCCTAATGTTCTAATAATTTTTTAGGGACCCTGTTAGTCACGAGTCCTTGGAATCATCCTTCTCTCCCCATACTGCGCCCCTGGGCATAGCAGGCTGAGTCCGTTCCATTGTGTGTTGCTTGTCGGTTCATGTGTTTGTGTTTATTTATTATTACCGGTTTGCCCCTCGTGGCTGTTTTATTTTGCATTGAGTGATTTCATCATTAAAACACATTTTATTTTCTGAGTTCTCCTGTAACAGCATAGGTTGTGTTGAAGGAGGGAGACCAGGCAGGAGTATATGTTTTGTTGTTTTACGGAAGAATGGACCAGGATGAGTACAAATGGTGAAGTATTGCAGGTGAACAGTATAGCAAGTGCACAACGAAAATATAGATATATACACTCACCTAAAGGATTATTAGGAACATCCGGTCAATTTCTCATTAATGCAATTATCTAATCAACCAATCACATGGCAGTTGCTTCAATGCATTTAGGGGTGGGGTCCTGGTCAAGACAATCTCTTGAACTCGGAAACTGAATGTTAGAATGGGAAAGAAAGGTGATTTAAGCAATTTTGAGGATGGCATGGTTGTTGGTTCCAGACGGGCCGGTTTGAGTATTTCACAATCTGCTCAGTTACTGGGATTTTCACGGACAAACATTTCTAGGGTTTACAAAGAATGGTGTGAAAAGGGAAAAACATCCAGTATGCAGCAGTCCTGTGGGCGAAAATGCCTTGTTGTTGCTAGAGGTCAGAGGAGAATGGGCCGACTACTTCAAGCTGATAGAAGGGCAAATTTGACTGAAATAACCACTCGTTACAACCGAGGTATGCAGCAAAGCATTTGTTAAGCCACAACACACAGAACCTTGAGGCGGATGGGCTACAAAAGCAGAAGACCCCACCGGGTACCACTCATCTCCAATAAAAATAGGAAAAAGAGGCTACAATTTGCAAGAGCTCACCAAGATTGAACAGCTGAAGACTGGAAACATATTGCCTGGTCTGATGAGTCTCGATTTCTGTTGAGACATTCAGATGGTAGAGTCAGAATTTGACGTAAACAGAATGAGAACATGGATCCATCATGCCTTGTTACCACTGTGCAGGCTGGTGGTGGTGGTGTAATGGTGTGAAGGATGTTTTATTGGCACACTTTAGGCCCCTTCATGCCAATTGGGCATCGTTTAAATGCCACGGCCTACCTGAGCATTGTTTCTGACCATGTCCATCCCTTTATGGCCACCATGTATCCATCCTCTGATGGCTACTTCCAGCAGGATAATGCACCATGTCACAAAGCTCGAATCATTTCAAATTGGTTTTTTGAACATGACAATTAGTTCACTGTACTAAAATGGCCTCCACAGTCACCAGATCTCAACCCAATAGAGCATCTTTGGGATGTGGTGGAACGGGAGCTTCGTGCCCTGGATGTGCACCCCACCAATCTCCATTAACTGCAAGATGCTATCCTATCAATATGGGCCAACATTTCTAAAGAACGCTTTCAGAACCTTGTTGAATCAATGCCACATAGAATTAAGGCAGTTCTGAAGGCAAAAAGGGGTAAAACACAGTATTAGTTAGCCTGGACCTACCAGACTCTCGTACGTACATTTCATTTGTACAGAGAGTCTGGCCACTCTCCATTGACAAGCGTTAACTTCCTTGAAGGCGGATACTTTGTTGAAATTAAAAAATATTTGATCTGCCCAGAGCCACTCTGGATCTGCCATAACCAATTGCTACATTTGGTCGTGGCGTACTACAACTCAAACTAGCGCAGGACATCAACGTCATCGTTCTCAGCAACTCCCTCTGTTCGCTGATTGGACCGGTAAAAAATTGTTCTGAGAAAACCCAAGAACATGCAGCAATCCCAGACGTAGTACTGAAGGAAAATGAAGTACGTAGGAGGGCGGAGCCAGGCTAAGTATTAGTATGGTGTTCCTAATAATACTTTAGGTTAGTGTACATTGCTCTACTATGCTCTGTAGCGGCATAGACGCTGAAGCTAAATATATTTCTACAGGGCGTACGCATAAAACTCAACTACACCACACTCTTATCACAACTAACTTCATCTGCACCACATTCCCAGAACTCCATTACTCATAATAACAGAAGTACTTCCTCACAGGACCACAGCAAGCCAACAGTGACAGTGGAACAATGAACCGCGCCTTACTTCTTCTTCTTCTTCTTCTATGGGTTTATTGGCAGATCGCAACCGACTCAAGGTGCATATACCGCCACCACTGTACCGGAGTGTGAGGCCGGTCACGGCCCACCCAATTCAAGTCCACCCAACACAACCCACCACCCTAAGAGATTGAAATAATGCCCACTACCCATTCCTACCCACTCCCTTACATAAAAAAAACAAAAAACTAAGATACCCTAAGTGCACCCTACTTGGCAACGGCCCTCCAAATTTCCAACAATACCGTCGGACTCACCATCTTTTTCCCCAGTGCCCTACTGCCCAACGTCTCGCTTCCAGCACAACCCCTCCCGACACCACCTCTTTAAGCTCCTCCGTGGATAGATCCTCCGGAACACCCGTGATCACCCCTCTCACCTCCCAGGCAACAGACATTTCACCTTACCCCCATTCAACACCTCCCACCTTTAGCAACCTATCCCTTTGAGACACATTACCCACCACAATAAGTACCCTACTCCCAGCTCAAACACCTAGCATCGGTCACCCTCCCAACCTATTCCCTAATTGCCACAGTGAGTGACACCGGGTGCAACACTTTACCTATTGGGGCTGCAAACACCACAATCACCTTAAACCCCTGCTCCACACTACCACATGCCGGCCCTTCACCCTCTCCCGAACTACACTCACCACCATCTTTCTTCCATGCACGCTTCTTCTTCCTCCGTACATAATGTGACTCCTCAAAACTTACCCCCACACCAGCAACACCCACACTCCCATCCGAACTTCCCTCCATACCAACCTCACTCACGGCAAAGCTGTCGCGACCCACCACTACCATGCTATCCAGACTGCCCCCTCCTCGCAACTGTCTCTCAAGCAAATCACATTCTCGCAGTTCGGCTCTCTCCTGCTCCAACTCGGCCACACTGGAACCCCACAAGGACACCATGCCAATCAAAGTCCAGCACCTGCGCCTTCCCCTGGTACCAGGGCATGTATATAGGGACTAATGACTTCAGCTGGATATAATCAGCAATCAGCCTAACTTACCCATAAAGACCTAAGCTCCTAGCATCCATGGGATGGCACCATAGTTGCACAAAGCACATACACACATAATATAAACAGAACTTAAAACAACAGTACCTTAGACAGGATAATATATATAATTAAAAGTACTGAGTAAAAGTTCACAAGTTTTGGAAGTCCTTAATTAAGACCAAAATGATCAGGTAAAGAGAGTTAATATCTTAACAGTTACCTATGAAAGAAATAGAAAGAGTGAAGAAAATATCAATCATGGCTTTGGTAAGATATGAACTCCCTTTACCTGATGATTTTGGTCTTAAGTAGGGACTTCTCATAACTTGTGAACTCATAGTACTTCAGAAAAGTACTCTTACTCAGTACTTTTACCACCTCTGAGAAAAAACAATACATAAATACAGATAATCAATATGGAATTCACATAAAAACACCAGGCGTCCATATCTCAGTCTCTTGCCACGCCAGACCACACTGGGCTGACGTGACATTTCCTTTGCACTTATCAAGCCTTATTCCGCACTCCACATGGATTATGACAAAATACCTCACCAAAGATGGAGCCAGCGAAGGACAAAGAGGCACAGACGACCTTCACGGGTGCATGAAGCCTATTACAAACCGGTAGGTGAGGATGGTGAGTCATGCTCCCTATCCAACCCACCACCTGGCCGCCTTAGCGAACTAGAGTTCCCCTCGCCGACAGTCCCGCAACCAAGACAGTCGGGGCTGTAAGTCGACCTGTGGGACCTTGCTCAGCCTGGTCCACCACTACAACAGCCCCCCAGCAGCCGCCATGGTGGACTTACATCCCTTTCGCCATTCCAGCACCACTGGCCTCACTCCCGTGCTAATAGCTACGTCCTCCCAGCCTGTGCCTGTAGTGCCTCCCTCCACGTCAGTGCCAGTGGCTCAACCAGGGAAAAATAATACTTTTTGGTAAATACTCAACCTGTCGTGTTTAGAGGAGTGTTTTAATAGAACTTCTTCCCACAGTATGGTACAAGATAACCAGGATCCCACAACAAAGCAGAGGTACACAAACACTAGGCAAATCGAGGTCAGGCAGCAGGGGTCAAGGCACAGAACACACGGCAGCAGTACAGAATCAAGATCCGGGAGAGTATCGTAGAATTCAGGCACACGGGCAGTCACAGGCAACAGTACAGGGAGGTATGGCAGAACTCGAGAGTGAGAGGGAAACAATGGTCAATACACGGGTAATCCAAACAAAGTACATGAAAAACGCTCAGTAGTTCCGTAGAAGCAATATCTCGCAATGAGTATATAAATGGCTGCAGGTGTCAGTACTCTGGTGTTTGCGATCTGTGATGTGTGCTATGTTCATGTGTTGTTGGAAGTGAGGATGTACTGGTATCTGGTGTGGCTGTGATCTGACCTGACTGAGAAATCCTAACAAAATGTGGTTTTATGGATTTTTTTCTCATTTTGTCTCTCATAGTTGAAGTGTACCTATGATGAAAATTACAGGCCACGCTCATCTTTTTAAGTGGGAGAACTTGCACAATTGGTGGCTGACTAAATACTTTTTTCCCCCAATGTATATCCCCACTACCCCTACTATATATGTTCTATATCCTCACTACCACCAACACCCTATATCCCCAGTACTACTATTATCAATGGCCTATGTCCCCACTATCACTAATACCAATACACTATATCCCCACTACCACTAATATCAATGTCCTATATCCCCACTACCACTAATATCAATGTCCTATATCCCCACTACCACTAATATCAATGTCCTATATCCCCACTACCACTAATATCAATGTCCTATATCCCCACTACCACTAATACCAATACCCTATATCCCCACTACCACTAATATCAATGTCCTATATCCCCACTAGCACTAATACCGATACTCTATATCCCCACTACCTCTACTTCCAATAACCTGTGTAAAGAGTGTGTTAAGAGTAACAGTGTCAGGCTTGTCTTAGCTTGACAAAATAATATCTAGCTGTCTACCACGAGTTGTTAATCACATATTCACAGTTTCCCATTTTTGTACTTTAATTTTGATATTGACAGCAGTGTGAATGTGTAAATATGTCGAAGATTGATCAGCTCCTTTATATGAAATTGCTTTAGTGTGTACCGCTCTTCAGACTCGATGCTGGTAGAGGACGCTGTGCGCATGACTGCCATGTGCTGCTGCAAGATGCGCTTCTTCGAATTTAGGAGAGAGAGAGAGAGAGAGAGAGAGAGAGAGAGAGAGAGAGAGAGAGAGAGAGAGAGAGAGAGAGAGAGAGAGAGAGAGAGGAGAGGAGGAGGGTCTGTGGGTGGGGAGGGAGGACAGAGAGTGGTGGAGATGGAACAGGTTCTGGTCGTTCTGCTGTAGCCTTGGTTGCTATAGAACATCAGCAGCATCTGCCTTTCCCTTTTACTCATTGGCTCAAAACTCTGACCACAAGTCATGTGGTTTGTGAAGCCACCAATGAAAAAGAAGCAAGTCTCCTTCAGTACAGTTCATTCTTAAGGAGACAGTGTCTTATTCTTTGTTCCTCTATAACAAATATGTATCATGTCACTGTTTTGGAACATAAACAGTTGTCTGTATTTGTGTGTGTGTTGCTTGTGTATAAGACACAGACAGAAAGCAAATTAAAAACAGATGCCGTTTTAGGTGTAGACAACATGTCCTTTTGTGTTTGTGTGCATGCGTGTGTGTATGTTGATGCATACGTACGGTATTTGTGCGTGTGTCAAATTCTACCAAGTGACCAAGAATAGGAGAATAAGCTGTGAGCTGCAGGTGGGCAACATAAAAACACACATACAAAACAACACATTTCACACAGCCATACATACTGTCTGCAGCACATGCGCGTTCAGGCTCTGCACACACACACACACACACACACACACAACACACTGCCAGACACACACACACGTTGCCACACTGGCTGTCTGATTAGCTTGCAAGGGCTGTCTATAGCATCCAGGGAGACAGCGCTACAAGGCAGCAGCGCATTACCACGGAGGACGAAGGAAGAGGAGCCCAGAACACTTGGATTAGCCTCAACTTCAGGCATCTTTAAACTAGCCCGGGGAGCCATGATGGATTGACTCGGATACTGCGGGAGAAGCGACTGAGGGGAGCTGCGCGTGTACCGGGATCATCGCTAAGGCACAGACGGGCTGATGCACAGGACTGCTGGGCCTGGCCCCTGAATCCACCGCACTGTCGGGGGGAGGGGCGCGTAGCCAAGCAGACGCAACACACGAAAGGGAGACGTCCAGAGACACTGTTTTTCCAAGACCTCTGCTGTGATTCAGCAGCCTGACAAACTGTCTGCTAGCTGCAGCACAGGCCAGCCTACTGCTCTCTCTGTCTCTCTCTCTGTCTACCCATCCTTTACGTTTCCACTCATTTCCATCCCTCTATCCTCATTCCCTGATCGTTATTCCTCCCTGTCATCACCACCTTTATCCTTACACCTTTCAAAACACATCAATCTGTCTGTCTGTCTCCCTGTCTGTCTCTTTCACCTCTTCCTTCATTGCCTCCGTGTCCCTTTTTCGGTCTTCACCCCCCCCCCAAAACCCAACTGTCTGATTTTGGGACAGTTCTGCCTACCAGCTGGGATGAGATGTGATCTCTGGAGCTTGGGGATCCAGGGGGCTTTTGGCCTGCCATTCGCAGGGCACCCTCGTCTGGGGACCTTCGTCACACTGGGGCCCGTTTTTGGACGCACTGGGTGGGGGACGCACATCCACGGGAGCTGCATGTAGGGACGGACTTCGAGCACCAGTGGACTCTACCCCTCCACCCCCCCCACCCAGCACCCTCAGTGGGGGGACCCTGTCGCTCTGGAGTGTTCCGGCCTGGCCGGCTGCGGCCTGCACGGTGTCCACACGCTGACGGCCACCCCTCCCTCATGCTGCTGGGACACGTGCAGCCCCCCCAGCCCGCTCCACTATCGAGCCTCCTGTTTGGGCAAGCGCCCGACACCCCCCGCCACCCTCAGCATGGGTGTGGTAGAGACCATCGACCCGGCTTCACCGTCCCCCTGCACCTCGCCTGTGCCGGGGGGGTACCGGCTGGCCCGCTCTCCCGTCAGCTACACCCAGCTACAGGGGATGGGGATAGGGCCGGAGCTGGATCTTGGTGCAGCAGCCGGAGGGGTTCTGGAAGGTTCTGGGACAGCAGCGGAGCGCAGGACCCCTCTTGTGGACCTGTTCTGTGAGACCTGCTCCAGACCCTGGCTCATCGGATGGTGGGACCAGGTAGGGTTAGGAGGGAATTGGGCCAGGTGGACAGGCAGCCATCTTGGACAGCTGTTTGGATAGTCGTTCTCTGCATTGTAAAGGCAGTTAGCTGCCATTGTTAGTATTTTTTATATATATTTTTAATATTAAGTTCTATGTAGAGCAGGCCAGTTGTGTGGATTTCAGAGATTTGGTAGGACAGGGTTAAAATTATTTAAATAGCAGAGCTATTATTGATGGCAGACATAACAGTGGGTATGTTTACTGATTGTTTGTTTATATTTTCCCTCAGCCATTCATATATTATACATTATTTATGCATGTGTGCAGTGAGTTTCAGAGTTGATTAACCCTAAACTCAACTGCTAAGTGTTGTTCTGCATCTCTGGTACTGGGAACTAGTGCAGTAAAACTAAAACGCAGTAAACCTCTACCTGAATATATAAAACCAATTATTTTCACCTAATACCTTCCCCTTATACAACAGACATGAGCCCCAAAAAGCAGAATAGATTTTCTTTTTAAAAATATTAGTTGTTTAAGTATAAAAAACAACAGACATTACATGAATGCAGATACATTCAAATGAGCAGAAGGGAATTGGTTGAGGCGAGGCAAAACATAGTTCCATATCTCTGTCTGTTTGCTATCTCTCACTCTCCTCAACACCAAGTCAGACTGAATCACTAACACACAAACACACCGACACATACTGACCCGAACACATCTGTATTTCCCCGTGATCGTTCTATTCACTGCCACAACAGACGGATGTTCTTTAGCTTAGAGATTCTCAGACATTATAACAAAGATGGACACATTGTTCATGTTCAACTTTTCAGTATGTCAGTGATGTTTTCATCATTACTGTCTCCTGACCTGGTTGTTTTGAGTGAGTTCTCTTGACCGCCGCTGCAGTGGCTGTGCACTTGTGAACCGTTTTCTAGACCATTCTTTCTGGACTGTGCTTAACTGAGATACCTAGAACAACAAAACAACATTGTATCTACTCTTCTTCTCCATTGGCATCTTGGAAACCTGTTGTCACTAATCTGCTGCAATATGAAAAATCATGGTAGAGCATAGATTTCAGCAAAAGCCTTAACATTATCATTAGCGAATGTAGTTTTATGTACTATATACACAATAGCCTAATTCAATGTACTAAGTGAAATTGGTGGGTTGTGATTGGTTAGGGCATGTCCCAGCTTGTTACTCATCACATTTCTCTGACTGTCATTCAGTAATCAGAGGATTGATGATGGCCACTATGTCACTCACAGTGTCACCCTGGCATCTTGTGTTTTGTCAGGCAGGGGGCGGCTTAAGGAAGCGTGGTGTCTGTCCATATGTGTCTTGGCACTCAGGATGACTCAGCAGAATGGTGATAGAGCTACGGAAGTGTTGATCTATCCATCCAATTACCATATATAAATATCTGTCTTCAATATATACACTCACCTAAAGGATTATTTGGAACACCATACTAATACTGTGTTTGACCCCCTTTTGCCTTCAGAACTGCCTTAATTCTACGTGGCATTGATTCAACAAGGTGCTGAAAGCATTCTTTAGAAATGTTGACCCATATTGATAGGATAGCATCTTGCAATTGATGGAGATTTGTGGGATGCACATCCAAGGCACAAAGCTCTCGTTCCACCACATCCCAAAGATGCTCTATTGGATTGAGATCTGGTGACTGTGGGGGCCATTTTAGTACAGTGAACTCATTTTCATGTTCAAGAAACCAATTTGAAATGATTCGAGCTTTGTGACATGTTGCATTATCTAGCTGGAAGTAGCCATCAGAGGATGGGTACATGGTGGCCATAAAGGGATGGACATGGTCAGAAACAATGCTCAGGTAGGCCGTGGAATTTAAACGATGCCCAATTGGCACTAAGGGGCCTAAAGTGTAACAACACCAAGGCAACATCCCCCAAACCATTACACCACCACCACCAGCCTGCACAGTGGTAACAAGGCATGATGGATCCATGTTCTCATTCTGTTTACACCAAATTCTGACTCTGCCATCTGAATGTCTCAACAGAAATCGAGACCCATCAGACCCGGCAACATTTTTCCAGTCTTCAACTGTCCAATTTTGGTGTGCTCTTGCAAATTGTAGCCTCTTTTTCCTATTTGTAGTGGAGATGAGTGGTACCCGGTGGGGACTTCTGCTGTTGTAGCCCATCCGCCTCAAGGTTGTGCGTGTTGTGGCTTCACAAATGCTTTGCTGCATACCTCGGTTTTAACGAGTGGTTATTTCAGTCAAAGTTGCCCTTCTATCAGCTTGAAGCAGTCGACCCATTCTCCTCTGATGTCTAGCATCAACAAGGCATTTTCACCCACAGGACTGCCGCATACTGGATGTTTTTCCCTTTTCACACCATTCTTTGTAAACCCTAGAAATGGTTGTGCGTGAAAATCCCAGTAACTGAGCAGTTTGTGAAATACTCAGACCGGCCCGTCTGGCACCAACAACCATGCCATGCTCAAAATTGCTTAAATCAGTTTCTTTCCCATTCTGATATTCAGTTTGGAGTTCAGGAGATTGTCTTGACCAGGACCACACCCCTAAATGCAGTGAAGCAACTGCCATCTGATTGGTTGAGTAAATCATTGCATTAAGGAGAAATTGAACGGGTGTTCCTAATAATCCTTTAAATGAGTGTATACGTCCTCATTTATAACCTGTCTTCAAAACTATATAACAATAACAATCTATATCTACACTATAAAGAACATTTGTGAGATCAGGCCCTGATGTGGGATGATAAGGTCTGGCTCAAAATCACTTTTCTAATTCATCCCAAACGTGTTCAATGGGGTTGAAGTCAGGGCTATGTGCAGGCCATTCAAGCTCCTCCAGACCAATCTATTTGAATTGTGTCTTTATGGACCCCACTCTGTGCACAGGTGCACAGTCATGCTGGAAATGGAGAGGGCCTTCCCCAAAACATTGCAACAAATTTGGAAGCAAATTTGTCTTCCAAATGTCTTTGTATCCTATACCTTTAAGATGACCTTTCACTGGAACTAATGGGCCTTGCCCAAACTGTGAAAAACAGTCCCAGAACATTACAACTCCTCCACCATTAGCATGGGTGTCCACATGATATTTGGTCATATCATGTATCTATCATCAACATGTATCTGTATCTATATAATCTAGCTTTCTGTCTATCATCTATCTATTTGAGTCATATTTATCTACTTAGAATTATATTTTATCTATTAATCTAAGCTACAGTATGCAAACATTTAAGCACACCTGTAAATACATGATGTTACAATGAATCATTATGTGGACAGAAGTTTACCTGACCTCAACAAATTGAAACATGAAACCATATTGCCATATTTAATATACTGTAGGATTATGATTTATTGGCATATGTTGTAGATTCAAAATATTAAACAAAATCACCATGACACATGCTAAAGTTTGGGCACTGTCACAAATGGATGGGACTCGCCACAGGTTTGGGTTTCTACCACCTGTGGTCAGCCATGGACATTACATATATATATCCCATTGCACATATTGTCTTTTGTCTTTGTGAACGGACCCCATACCACAGCTGATCCCTGTTATTAATCAGTGTCCCTATACATTTACCCCTCTGCTTGTTTCATGTTGTGCGTTATTGTTACCTGTTACCGTGTGGATGTTCCATATCTGACCACAAGTGGTAGAAACCGAACCTGTGGTGAGTCCTATCCATTCGTGACAGGCACCATTTTGGACCAATCATAATGGTTCCTCTAAGCAGATGTCTGAGGAATTGAAAATGAACATAACTGACATTCAAAAAACTGAAGGCTATAAAACAGATGAAGCAATACAGTAAATGATAGAAATATAATTCAAAATCAACAATGAAATATTTACAAGAAAGAAGGACAAAGGTTTTGGAATGGCTGTCCCCAGACTTGAAAATGACAAAGAATCTGCAGGCAGATCTCAAACATACAGTGCATTAAAGGAGACCATAATTCCTTCTGAGCTGGAAGACTTCTGCAAAGAAGAGCGGGAAAACATTCAAGTCAAGAATAGAAAGGCTCATTGCTTGCTTCAGAAATAGTTTGGAAGCAGTTATTTTTGCCAAAGAACTGTTACCAAGCACTAAGTGAAAGGGTTGCCTGACATTTTGCACACGCCATGTTTAATTTCCTTTAATATTTTGAATCTATGGAAAATTCAAATAAATAGTAACCCTGAATAACCATGTGCAGGAGGGAGTCATGTTTATCTTCTTACCATGTAGGTCAGGTCAACTTCTGTTCAAAGAAAGATTCATTGTATCATACTGTATTTTTTTGTCTGGAGGTGCCCAAACATTTGCATACAACTGTACAGAATATACAGTACTGTGTAAAAGTCTTAGGCCCCCTAGATCCATCATGGAGTACCATCAGGGTGGCGTCTAATCGGTCACAACTTAATTCTGCAGCAAGACAATGACCCAAACACAGCCAAGGTCACGAAGGACTATCTTCAGTAAAACTAAGAATGAATACTGGTCTCCACAGAGCCCTGTTCTTAACAGCATCAAGGTTATCTGTGATTACCTGGACAGACTGAAGCAAACAAGACAGCCAAAGGGTTTAGAAATGTGAAAAGATCTCAAAAAGAAGCTTTGAACAGTAACAACATGTTCCCTATATGCCAATAGAGAAGAAGAGTAGATTAAATGTTGGTTTTGTTGTTATAAGATTCTCAGCTAAAGCACAGACCAAAAAGAACAGTCTAGAAAGTGGTTCAGAAGGGCACAGCCACTGCAGCGGCAGTCAAGAGAAACGGGTCATGAGAGGAGTGATGAGGAAAACATCAACATAATCACAAAACTGCATGACAGTGTAGCTAAGAGGATTGATGCAATTTTAAAAGCGATGGGCTGCCACACAAAATATTGATTTGTTTAGGTGTTATTTTTATTTAACCTTTAATTTGATTAGTTATTTTTTAAAGCATTTTTGCACAGTACTGTCTGTCACTATCTTATCTATGTAATCAAGTGTATATGTTGATGATGGATAGGTGGGTGTTTTTAGGTGTGTAGCAATTGTTTTACTTTTTTCTCTGACCTTACCCATGTAGATGAATACGGAACTTTGCCATCTGTCAAATCATATTATAGCCTTGCCAAGAAGATTACCATTCAGTTTCTAATGGCTTTGAGGACCTTGATGTATATCACGATTTGGAGAATTCTAGACCAAAGCAAATTCCAGACTAAAAAAAAGTTGATATTTCTCCTATATTTTGAGTGTAAAAGCAATGTAATACACAACAGTGAACTATACTGTATACACTACTATATATACAGTATACAGTTAGAAGTATTAGTGCTCTTGCATTTTATACAAATAGTCCCACATTCACACTAAAAAGTGTTGAAATCAACAGATAATATTTCATTAATCATTTACAGTATCTCACAAAAGTGAGTACTCCACTCACATTTTTGTAAATATTTTATTATAACTTCTCATGTGACAACACTAAAGAAATGACATGTTGCTATAATATAAAGTAGTGAGTGTACAGCTTGTTTAACAGTGTAAATTTGCTGTCCCCTCAAAATAACTCAACACACAGTCATTAAGGTCTGAACCGCTGGCAACCAAAGTGAGTACACTCAAATTGGGCCCAATTAGCCATTTTCCCTCCCCTGTATCATGTGTGTTACAAGGTCTCAGGTGTGAATGGGGAGCAGGTGTGTTAAATCTGGTGTTATCGCTTTCACACTCCCTCGTACTGGTCACTGGAGGTTCAACATGGCACCTCATGGCAAAGAACTCTCTGAGGATCTGAAAAAAAGTATTGCTGCTCTACATAAAGATGGCCTAGGCTATAAGAAGATTGCCAAGACCCTGAAACTGTGATGCAGCACGATGGCCAAGACCATACAGCCACTCAGAACAGGCCTTGCCATGGTCGACCAAAGTGGTTGAGTGCACATGCTCAGGGTCATATCCAAAGGTTGTCTTTGGGAAATAGACATATGAGTGCTTCTAGCATTGCTGCAGAGGTTGAAGGGGTGGGGGGTCAGCCTGTCAGTGCTCAGACCATACGCCGCACACTGCATCAAATTGATTACTGGATCCATGTCCTGTGGTCTGATGAGACCAAGATAAACTTATTTGGATCAGATAGTGTCAAGCGTGTGTGATGGCAACCAGGTGAGGAATACAAAGACAAGTGTGTCTTGCCTACAGTCAAGCATGGTGGTGGGAGTGTCATGGTCTGGGCCTGCATGAGTGCTGTCGGCACTGGGAAGCTACATTTCATTGAGGGAACCATGAATGCCAACATGTACTGTGACATACTGAAGCAGAGCAAGATCCCCTCCCTTCGGAGACTGGGCCGCAGGGCAGTATTCCAACATGATAATGACCCCAAACACACCTCCAAGATGACCACTGCCTCGCTAAAGAAGCTGAGGCTATAGGCGATGGACTGGCCAAGCATGGTCTCTAACACAAGGTCTCTAACATCCACCAGCTCTACGGTGTTGACATGGAGGATTGGAAGAGAACTCCAGTGGCATCCTGGGAAGCTCTGGTGAACTCCATGCCTAAGAGGGTTAATGCAGTGCTGGAAAATTATGGTGGCCAGTGTCGTGGGAAGTAGGGGTCCTGCAGGTGCGGCAGCATCACCTGTCAGCAAACTGCAATGACAATAAAATAATAAAATGGTAGCTTATAAATATCTCTGGTTGTTGTTTCTGTTCCACAACATTTTGTATGTCATGTCTGGGGTGTGGGATGAAGAGGGGGATACTTTTAGTAATTATTTAATTTAAAATGATTTAATTTATCTTCAGTGTGCATTGGCCAATCAGATTTGTCTTGAAGCAAATCACGCAATTACAATTCAGGCTTTGCAGCACAGACACTCTCGGCCCGGGCCCAGACACAAGTTGCACAGCTACTACTATATCACAGCTGCTACTACAAGTTACACAGCTACTACTACTAGTTAGCAATGTCTCAAAAGAGATTTTTTTTATTCCAACCCCAAACACCCAGGGACTAGCGAGATTTCTCCAACTGAGATGGTAGCCTATATTTAGCTTAGAAGTATTGCGATTTATGTATGCCTATTATAAAGAAACAAATAGGGCCCTATTTTAACGATCTAAGCACACGGCGTGAAGCGCATGGCGCAAGTGCGCTTTGGGCGTGTCCAAATCCACTTTTGCTGGTTTGAAGGCGGAAAGAAGGGTCCATGCGCCGGGCGCATGGTCTAAAACGGCTAGCTTTAACCGTCAGCTCAGCTGTACTTCATGGAGGGGAGGGGACAGTGAGTTTTTAAAAGGAGACAGAGGTACAGTGTTCTGCAGAATACAGAGCCTGTGTAATATAGTATCGTTAGACTCTAAACCCCCCGTCCCCTGCCGTCTCCCCCCCGCCAGCACACGCTGCCGAAAAAGACTGTCTGCTCGTCTGATGGTGGCCACACAAAATATTGACATTTTGGGCCCAATTTGGACATTTTCACTTAGGGGTGTACTTACTTTTGTTGCCAGTGGTTTATACCTTAATGGCTGTGTGTTTAGTTATTTTAAGGGGACAGCAAATGTATACTGTTATCCAAGCTGTACACTCACTACATTATAATAGTGTAATTTCTTCAGTGTTGTCACATGAAAAGCTATAGTCAAATATTGTTCAAAATATGAGGGGTGTACAAGATTTTGTGAGATACTGTATGTCTTTGTTTTGTAATAGAATTACACATAAAGTAGTAAAAAGAACTGAATTCCTGTTTATTCTTTAAAGACTATCTAAAAAGGCCAGGACAATATTATTGATAATCTTTAAAAGTGATATGATATAATGGTTTTGTAGTGATACCTCTAGCAGAAAACGATCTTTTAATTAGTATCACAGTTGCACCATTCAGCCAGTCTAAACTAAGAAAGGTACTCACTTTGCTGTTTTGTGTCTGTGTGTATCACATGGAAAAGAAAAGAAAAACTGTCTGAGGCAGATAGATATAAGGTAATAGTCAATTATGTTCAATATAAAGGCTACAAAACCATCTCTAAAGAGCTTCATGTTCATGTGAGCACTGTTTCCAATATTATTAAGAAGTCTAAGGTCAATGGGTCTGTAGCCAACATCCCTGGATGTGGCCGAAAATGGAAAACTTACTCAAGAATAAAGAAAAGGATTATTTGAACAGTGGAGAAATAAACGAGGAAAACTTGTCCAAGCCAATGTTCAAGCTCAAGGTGCAATATTTTGAAATGGCACCATCAGTCACTGTCTGAATGAAAATGGGCTCCATGGTAGAAGACTCCATTTCTAAGAGAGAAACACAAAAAAGCAGACCGAACAGTCCAGAACAAGCAGTACGGCTGGTGGCATTGTCATGCTGGAGGGTCACGTCAGGATAAGCCTGCGGGAAGGATACCACATGAGGGAGTACGACATCCTCCCTGCAACACAGTGTTGTTATTGCCTGCAATGCAACAAGCTCAGTCCGCTGATGCTGTGAAACAACGCCCCCGACCATAACGGACCCTCCACCTCTAAATCCCGCTCCAGAGTACAAACCTCGATGGTAACGCAGCGCTCATTGCATCGACGTACACGCAAGTCCGACCATCACCTCTCCTGAGACAAAATCGAGACTTGTCCATGAAGAGCACTTTTTGCCAGTCCTGTGTGGTCCAGCGACGGTGGGTTTGTGCCCATAGACAACGTTCTTACCATTGTCTAGTGAGGACCTGCCGTACCTCAGTTCAACCTGTCTCAGCCTATTGTGGACAGTCTGAACACTGGTGGAGGGATTGTGTGTTCCTGGCGTAACTCAGGCAGTTGTTGATGCCATCTTGTCTCGGATGGTGTTTGGATGTACCAATCCTGTGCAGGTGTTGTTACATTTGGTCTGCCACTGGGAGGATGATCAGCTGTCCTTTCTGTCACCCTGTAGCGCTGCCTTAGGCCTCGAACAGTACGAAAATTGCAATTCATTACCCTGGCCAAATCTACAGATCTCATGCCTCCTTGCAGCTGTTGTGTATGAAATTAATGTACTCATCAAATTAATTTACTCAGAGTCCGAAGGATGTGTAGAAATGGAGAATAGATTTCAATGTTTAAAGCCGAGTTGTCTCTGCAGAAAAAACTATCAACAATCAATTAGATTTAATTTTCATGCAGAGTGGGATGTCACATCAGATAACTTAATACTGATTTCCCATTGGTCCAAATAGATAATGTTAGTTTAAATTCCCACCAATGAGTTAACCAGCCTTAACCAGGCGCCAGCCAGTCTATGATACATAGCGTGCACGCGCTGTGCCTATGCCATAGGTGCATTTGACTAATTTGCTGTTAAAATAACTATGACTTGCTGCGCCATTTACTTTAGACCAGGTTTTTGTTGGTCAGTGGTGCAATCACTTTCAGATGCCTCAAGATAGCAATACACCCAGAATTATCCTGAACACACCTCCCCGTTAGACCAGCACTCCCATGGGCGCAAATATGGGCGCAGGTGCATTTGCTATTTAAACAACGCGGGCGCCTGACGGGAAAATTACAACAGCGTCGGTCTTAAACTAGCAAAGACACCTGCGTTCAGACTTTGCGTTGCATTGCGCCGGTTGCAAGATAGGGCCCTTAGTGTTAATTAACACTTTCCTACAATGGAGAAAATGAACAATTCTTCATAGTCGTCATTGTTACAATTCCAGAATAACTTTAAAACGTTCACATGGTCCATAGCTCTTATGGAATACCAAACAATATAGAATAACAATTATAGAAACATAATAAATATATTCTAGACATTTTAAAGTATTCAGTAAATGATGATCCTGACTAATGTTGATCATTGAACATATATTCTGCATTTATTATACAGGAACCTCAATGCAATGTGTGGGATTCTTTTTCTCATATCATTGCTACATTATTTTATTGCATATTTCCTCAAAGCTAATACCAGCTATATAACTTACTACACATTTTATTGATTATCACTCTGTTGCTTACTATGACAAAAATAATTCTATACAGCATGAGGCACATTCATTCAGGTGAGCAGGTACCGTGAGCATCTTTCTCTTGGTGTGTTTCAGAGTGTGTACCAGAGGGAACTTCTAGGACTTCAGAAAAGCCATAACATATCAACATTTTAAATGTCATATTTAACATACTTCATAATTTTTCTCTTTTAATTCTAATTTTAGCTTTATTTTCTATCAAAGTTCCTTCAGAAATGGCAGCGGTATTGTCCTTAAAACCTAAAAGTAGAGTTATCCAATCAGATTTAGTCGTTTTTACTCGGTTACAGCTCGGTCCCTCATTGGTTAGGACTTAATAACCAAGCAGACATCTGGAGGCTGTGTTACTTTAGTAAGTGATGGGTGAATCATCCAATCACATTTTGGAATTGTAGTGGGCAGGACAAAACAACATCGCCCTTCCAGAAGGCACGCTGACATTAAGCTAGAGTCAGAGGGGCCAGTCAGTGTAACGGAAAACATGGAAAGGCATTTTAAGACCGAAAATTACCAACGCTACCCGTGGATGACTGGCTGCATGACGACAAACAGGTTGCATTGTTGGAGTTGCCAGCTTTTTTTTCTGACAAATCGTCGGCCTGGGCCTGTAGGAATTTACCAGCCTGACCAACCTAAGAAATTCAGCCCATCGAGCCACCAAGATTGTGGTGCACACCTGCAAGCTACAGTGAGGTTAAAAACTTTTGGGGATGTCAGAGTAGACATTCAGCCGAACTAGCAGCATCGCTACCAAATTCTGTCTCACAGAAACAAGGTCAGGCAGAGTAGAGAAATATTTAAATTATCGACATTGTTGTTTTTCTTGGGAAGCAAGAACTTGCATTCAGAGGACACGATGAGGGCAACGAATGCTGGATTTTTTTGCCTGCATACGAGGTGATTGTGTGTGTCTGCAGGCATGTGCGTGTGTCGCTTTCGTTGTTCGCTGAGATTTTTACCGTGTGGTGCTGATAAAAAGTGTGTTTGTGTGTGCATTGGAGCTGTGTTTCAGAGCTTGTTGTGCAACGTGTTACAACTGTTCACATCTTTCAAAAATACCTCCAAACATTATGACTTTAGGACATTGAAGGCCTAGTGCCAGACCTCATGGTTCGCTATTGGTGTGTAGTAAGGTCTTTTTAGTGTCCTAACTGCCGCCGTAAGCGGTAAGTGTCTTAACGACCCTTCCACGGGTGCATGTTCATTCATTGTTTATGGTTCATTGAGCAAGTATGGATAAAATTGTTTAAACCCTTTACTATGGAGATCTGGAAAGTTATTCGGATTTAAAAATATATAGATACCTTTGTATTTTTCTTAATTTTTCTCCCCTCTCAATTGGTCTTGTCCAATTTCCCACTAACCCTGCCTAGTTTTCAACTCCCCAACTCCCAAGGGGGTAAGCAAGCATCCGGAGAGCGTACCTCCTACGGGGAGATTCTGAGGCTAACAAGGCACCACCTTCCTTTAGCATTCCATAGACTCCCATTCATTTTGGTGTAATTTTGACAGTGAATAAATTTACATCTGAGGCATTTAAAGACTCTAGTTGTCCATTGTTTATTTCTAAAGAAACATGATAGTGTATAAAAGTCTCCATTACCTTGTATCTCACGTTATGGCCCTATTTGTAAAAATAGGCTAATGATTGGGTTATAACCACACAACTGTCTGTCGCAGAGTAGCGAAATTACTGTATAGTCCAGGAGAAGCTCGCAGGCAATCAGGGGGACGTGGAGGCATACAGTCATGGGAGAAGCCCATAGAGAGTCCATGAAAAGCATCAGAACAAAATATTTGCTCCTGATCCCACGCTCATGGACAACTCCTACTCACGCTCTTTATCTCTGCAAGAGGCAAGATTCGGAATGATTCATATTTCTCTTGGCACAGCTACCAGAAGACTTACAATTTTCAGACAGGTTGCTCACATCACATCTACGTCGTCAAGCTCCGGTTGAGACTGCACAGTACATCTCCATTTTATTTACTGTCTATGGCACTTCCCTAGAGAGATGCAGGGAATCTCTAATGTGGGGGGGGGAATCAGGTGGGGTTCAAGCGTCCTAACGAGGGTCCAAACAAATAATTTTTAAAGGTGAAATGGCTCCGACACCCATGTGAGGGATGGTGAAGGGCACTTCTATGGTTCATCCCACCACATGTCGCCAAGCCGGACACTTTTCACACTTCTCGTTCAAAGTGGAAACTATGCCAATTTGCTCTGCATGTGCATCGTGCTGGGGATCCGAGCACAGTAGGCTCGAACCTCTAACTATATGATGACTATCCTGCAATGCAGCGACTTAGCCAACTACGCAACGTGAACCGCCAGGTTATTCAGATTTTTATGAATTACCTTTTATTTCGAGTAATATGGAACATTTCTGTTCTATTGAATGTGAAATAAATAATAACCCAAATAACTTTGTCAGTGTCTACTTAGTTCAGAGAAAATTGTGAGGTTAAATTCAAAACCATCATCCCAGATGCTAGACCTCCTATAATTCATATATCGCCCCAAATGTTCAAGAGATTACACTATAGCTACGGCCCTTCCCACTTCACTCCCTCCTGGAGAAAAAGAACAGCTGTTTGAGGTTACTGTTGACTGGCTACACCTCAGCATTCAGCACCATAATCCACCTCAAGCTGAGCATTAACATGGCTCTGTGTAGCTGGACACTTGACTTACTGTCACGGTACCCCCAACTGATAAGTACTGGCTACAACACGTCCGACACACTAAACCTAAACGCGGGCCCCACACGGGTGTGTTCTCAGCCCACTTCTGTACTCCCTGGACAAACGTGAATGTGTGACTTAGCTATGACACAATCCTCAAGCAGACTCTCTTTCCATTCAGGAAGTTGAAGCGCTTTGGAATAATCCCCAAAATCCTCATTAAGTCTGACTTTTGTATCATAAAGAGCATCCGGATTGGTTGCATCCGTGCCTGGTACGGAAACATGAATAAGCGGGAACACAGAGCGCTACAGAGAGTGCCAGAGGAATACACACGGGATCATCGAAGCCCACAGTCACCCATACAACAAACTGATCTAATGCCACACGGTAAACAGTAATGGAGCATCAACGTACACACCAACGGATGGATGGACAGTTTACCTGCAATCCATGACAGTTTGTACTATCAATAACAGCTCCCTTGACATGATGTTGGATAATTCCTACTGACACCAAACACAGAGTCCAAAGGCTAAAGCAGAGAAAACCGAGACTACACATTCTCAGCTCTTTTATATGTGAAAAAACTATCTGATGAAAAAAAACGAATGAAATAGAACATATTCATCTTGGAATCACATTTTCTTATGTCTTGAGTGTACAGCACATTTAGCTATTTTTATTTTACTGTTGCAATATTTATAGAAGGCAATGTATCATTAAACTTTTTATCATTTAGCAGAAGCTGCTATCCAGAGCAACTTTGAGTAAATACAGGGACATTTCCCCTGGAGCAACTTACGGATTTGTGCCTTGCCCAAGGACAATCAGGAATCGAACCGGCAACCAGAGGCGTCATGCCCAATGCACGTGCCCCCTCAGATTTTTGAGCCAAGTGGATTTTCCTTTTAATATCTGTATTTGTGGGCACATGTTTCTGTGTGTTGTGCACACTGTGACCCCTTAAAAAAAATAGGTGCATGATGCCTTCTAATTACAAGTCTGACTCCTTGACCACTGAGCCATCATTCAATAAATAAATCTACAGTGGCAAGAAATATATGCAAACTCTTTGGAACTAGCTGTATTTCTGCATGGTCATCAAATGTAGTCTGATCTTCATCTAAGTCAGAACATTAGACAAACACAGTCTGCTTAAACTAATAACATACAATCAATTTTCTGGTGTGAATTGTTCTGTTGTTGTCATGCCACAGCATCTCAATCAGTTTGAGATCAATTCTCCAAAATACTGCTGATTTACTTCTGTGCTTTGTGTCATGTTCCTGTTGCGTCACCTAACTTCTGATGAGCTTCAGTTAGCGGACAGATGGCCTTAAATTCTCCTTCCAAATGTCTTGATAATCTTGGGAATTCAGTTTTCCATCAATGAAGCTGTTAAGGCCTTAATGTAGCAAAGCAGCCTCAAAACATGGTACCACCTCCAAAATACATTGCAGTTGGGATAAGGTTTTCATGTTTGTGTGCTGCCTTTTATCTAAAAACATAGTGTTATGTTTTCCACCCAAACAACTCAACTTTGTTTACATCTGTCTTCAGAATATGTTGCCGGTAGCACCTCAAGGTGCATGAATATATGACATGCAGCAATGTTTTTTGGACAGGAGAGGCTTCCTCTGTGGTGTCAGTCATGTATTGTGTTCTACACATTGTAGACTCATCAACAGTCTATAAAAAGGATTTAAAAACATGTTTTTTATTTATAGGAAAGTAGGAAGCAGACGTTAGTGGGACAGGTATGTAGGGGGAGACAGACAGGAGGGGCAAAAACAATCACCCAAACTTTGGCTTTTGCCAGGGGGCATGTTGTCCAGGATTTCAGTAAAAATGTAGTTGACAATCCAGGATCTTTCATAAACTCAGTGAGCATTCGACGCTGTGCTCTTGCAGTTATCTTTGCCGGATAGCCACTATTATAGGAGTAGCAACTGTCACGAGGTATAGTTTTGTATAGAGTAAAACGGAAACACTCACAAAGGTAAATTAAGTTTAATACCAAAGTACTGTATAAAATCCAAATGATTGTAATATGCCCAAAAGCTATCATAAATATACTAGACAGCACCTACATACACACTGCCACCTGAAGACAATCAACCAAAATAACACTAACAGGAACTAGATGTAAATAAATTAGTTGCATCAGCTGTACCTTGTAGACTGGAACATAAAGCAATCTATTGGTTGGAAATAAGCATGTGATATCTAGGTTTCAGGAGGGGGCAACCATGACAACATTTAGTGATGGCCAAACAAATTTTCATTGCTGTTCATCGAATTGCAAAATATGCTGTCAGCACGCAGGATTTTTGTTTTTCAAAATAAAGGACACGGTTGGAATTGCTTTAAAAAATCGCTTTATTAAATTTCAATGTGGCTTTTATTTTGAAAAAGAAAATCTGATTTAGTGCTGCCAGCATTATATCCTGCTGTTTGAAGAACAGCAATGGTTTGTTTGCCCATCACTAGCAACAGTGCTGAACTTAATTTGTTTTGAAACTATTTGTCACTGATGAAATGAAAGCTTTTAGAGAGAATTTTGTAACCCTTTCCACCTTAATGCAAGTCAACAGTGCTTAGTCTTAGGTCTTTTGAGATCTATTTTGTTAGAGGAATGGTTCACATTATGTAATGATTGTTATGAATTTGCAAACTCGAAATCTGAAATTGTTTTTTATAGGACAGGGCAGCATTGCAATTCCTGCACTGTAATGTTAAAATTATGTATTCAATAAAGACAAGAAAACAACAATTACATGTGTGTTTGTCTATTGTTGTGACATAGTTTAAGATCAGATCAAATATTAAGACCGATTTATGAAAAGGTTCAGGTAATTGAAACAGGGTTTACATATTGTGTCATGCCACTATATCTATTTATCAATCATATATCTATCGTCAACTTAATTACCTACTGACTGAACCACAGACTGATCGACTATCTATCTTCTGATCGTTGTTGTGATTTTTGATGTGGGTAAACAAACCTGACTGTTCTAATGAAGCACTACGTTGTGTCGCTTAGAAGGAAGGACTGAGTGAAAGAGCAGAAGGAGTGAAACATGTTTAGAGAGTGGGAGGGAGCGGGAAAGAAGAGAGAGAGGGGAAACGAGGGAGAGACCAGGAGAGGGAGAGAGTAGAAGAGGAGAGGAGAAAAGGAGAACAGATGGGAGCAGGACTGAGCGGAGGATAGAGCGAGGTGAGAGAAGAGAGAAGAAAATAGGAAGCAGTTTAAGGGTTGACCTTGAACAAGGTCATCGACACCTGCCTGCTCTATCAGACTGTCACTCAGGCAAGTGCTTCTGCCCGCCCTCCCTCTTGCCATGTCTCCCTATCTCACTCGCTCCTATCACACCACAGGACTGACTGTGAGGATGCAAGTTGCTAGGGCAACCTCTCTGGTTGCCATGGCGATTATTATGTGTGAAGGATCAGCCAGTAGGACAGACTGAGGGGTCTTGTCCGAATCCCACTGTGCTTGCATGCACGTGACAGCCTTCGTCTGCAACAAAAACCCTCTGCCAGTCTGCTACATCCTCTCATGTTTCCTAGACATCATGGCTTGATAACAAGCATTTACTAAATGCATTTTTATTCCTAGTCATATGCCAAGTGAAGCATATAATCTGGGTATCGTGTCTTTTTACAGTTGTAAAGGCATGGCATGTGAAATTATCACCAAAAGAAAAAGAACAATGATTTTTTAAATGGCTAATCTCCTGCCACTGCTCCAACATGCTGTTGCATTGTCACTCTCCTGCAGTGTCTGTCTGTTGTAAACAAGGTCATATCAAACTGTATGAATGCTTTATTGTAAGAACATGTTCTTTATGATGTCTAGGTGACTATTAGCAGATTAATAGTGCCTCATCATCAAACATGAGCCCCTATATGAATATTATATGAAGTTATACTAGAAGTATTTGCAGGGTTCTAAAAGCGTATTTGGGGATCAGTATCTTTAAATGGAGTTGTTTTGAGCATGATATCAAATCCAGTGCTGAAGTGAGCCTGCTGTACACAAATGAAAAGACCAGGGCCTCATTTTATAACAGGGTAAGAATTTGGATCATGAAGGGATTCTTCTTTTTATGTAATTTACATTATGCAGCAGTATTTAGTATTTATAGTTTTTTTCAATAAAACAGCTCTGGGTCGATACTACTCCCTGGTTTCTGTGTTTCTGTAGTCCTTGGAAATAATATTTAGCTCTCTTTCTCTCGCCATCTCTTTCCCTAGTTTAAGAGGATGCTGAACCGGGAGCTGTCTCACCTTTCAGAGATGAGTCGATCTGGAAACCAGGTGTCTGAATACATCTCCACTACCTTCCTGGGTGAGTCACACTGTTCACCAGCCCACCTGTCCTGTTTTCTGTCTTTAGTAGAACTCAACAGAGACATACAGTACACACCAGTCCAAAAGTATTGATACCCTTCAAGTAGAAATTGACAATAATGTTTGGTATCCACTATTCTTTATTTCATTCAATAGGGGTCAAATACTTATTTCACTCATTGTAATGCAAATCAATTAATCTATTATCTAACACAGTGGTCCTCAAACCCTTCCATGGAGGGCCTAGTGTATGCAGGTTTTCGCTTTTACCTTGTAAAAGCCTGATGGAGTAGCTCACTAATTGGTTAGTATCTCCCCTCACCTGGCAGTCTAGGTCCTAATTATGCTCTAATTGAAGGGAAAGACCAAAAACCAGCATACACTAGGCCCTCCATGGAAGGGTTTGAGGACCACTGATCTAACACCTAATTTCATTCCCAGATAGTCCGGAAGGTCTGGAAGACATATCTGTCAAACTTGGCTTTTATTGCTATCAACAAAGATAAAATCACAAACAATTCAGTTTGCTGCAGAGCTGGCCATGGTGCTGAATCCACCTGTTGTGGCTTTAAATCAGGGGTCCTCAAACCCTTCCATGGAGGGCCTAGTGTATGCAGGTTTTCGCATTTACCTTGTACAATTCTGATGGAGTAGCTCACTAATTGGTTAGGATCTCCCCTCACCTGGCAGTCTAGGTCCTAAAAACCAGCATACACTAGGCCCTCCGTGGAAGGGTTTTGGGACCACTGCTTTAAATCATTGCGTGGGAGTTGTCAGTTTCGCTCCCTCAAAACTTGCGACATCTGTGGCATTGTGATGTGTGATGAAACTGCACATTTTAGAGTGGCCTTTTATTGTGGCCAGCCTAAGGCACACCTACAGGTCCTTCTCAAGAAATTAGCATATTGTGATAAAGAGGAATTTTGGGTTTTCATGAGCTGTATGCCAAAATCATCAGTATTAAAACAATAAATGACCTGAAATATTTCAGATGGTGTGCAATGAATCTAAAATATATGAAAGTTTAATTTTTATCATTACATTATGGAAAATAATGATCACAATATGCTAATTTCTTGAGAAGGACCTGTATGCAATAATCATGCTGTCTATTCAGCATCTTGATATGCCACACCTGTGAGATAAATGGATTATCTCAGCAAAGGAGAAGTGCTTACTAACATAGATTTAGACAGATTTGTGAACAATATTTGAGGAAAAAAGTGCTTTTGTGTACATAGAAAAAGTCTTAGATCTTTGAGTTCAGCTCATGATAAATGGGGGCAAAAACAAAAGTGTTGCGTTTATATTTTTGTTCTGTGTATATAATATATATAAAATATATTTCATTTATTTTTAACAATGATTTTAATATATTTAATGTATTTAAAATAAAATACAATATGTATTTAGTATACTTTTTCAAATACAAGAAATCTAACTAACATACATTCCAAATATATTACAAAATGTATAAAAAATGTATTTATTTACCATATAATGAACAAGTGTTATTTTGCATTATTGAACATCAGAAATATCTTTCCATTTGGAGAAACACCTCAAAGAATGTTGATTGGCTTAAACCTAAAAATGAGACTTTACTCAGTAAGATCACTACTATAGGA
Source organism: Umbra pygmaea (assembly GCA_016801145.1). NCBI lineage: Eukaryota > Metazoa > Chordata > Actinopteri > Esociformes > Umbridae > Umbra > Umbra pygmaea. The sequence goes on along the minus strand of JACXGM010002970.1, from coordinate 11,689 downwards.
TGTTATGGTTACACCCACAGTGCCAAATAGAAATGGTTGTGTGCCAGGCATATACGCGCTGTGCACAATAGCCTGGGTACAAGGTTAGCTAAACCCAGACACAGAAAGTATAAACCTATACATGGATTTGCCTTAGGATAAACAACTCCAAATATATTTAGGGACCTGCTGCTTTCAGATATTGGCACCAGTAGTTAAGTTACCATTGTGGAACTTGGTCTCTAATGGCCTTAGGACATCATTTTTGGAAAAACCAAATATGTATTAACAAAAAGTCAAGAAAGATAACATAAACATGCAGTAGCCTCTCTTGATTAGCTCAAATGTGATTGCTCTGGTATTGTTTGCTTAGCGCCATCACATTACCACTAAAACTGACAGTTATGAAACGTCAGGGAATGTGAGAGAAAAAGGCTTGTGACACAGAACAAACTCCATGTAGAAGTGTATACAGCAATCACAACAATACAAAATACAAGTATTAAGGTAAGCACTACCCCGTTATATTAGATTACAATGACATTTGGTATTACATTTACATTTCTTTGTCAGTTAGCAGATGCTCTTATCCCGGACATCCCCTGGAACAAGTTAGGCTAAAGTCCCTTGCTCAAGGGCATGATAAAATTTAGCACACTCAGGAATTTAACTGGCAACCTATTTATTAAAATTTGACCTTCGTGTTTCAGATAAGCAGAATGAGGTGGACATCCCATCTCCAACCTTACGTGAGCGAGAACGGGACAAGCCCATGTGTCATATCAGTGGAGTGAAGAAGCTGACCCACAGCTCCAGCTTATCCATCAATACCACCATGCCACGCTTTGGAGTAAAAACCGAACAGGAGGAAGCTCTGGCCAGGGTAAATACAGCAGTCCCCTACACATACCTACACAAAAACACATTTACATCACAAGGGTAAGATGATCACGCAATTATTCAATAGTCACTAGTAAAATTCTGGTTGTGTGTAAATATATATGGTATTCTGAATTCAATGTTTTTTTTCTGTTGACCAGGAGCTTGATGACTTGAATAAGTGGGGCCTTAATATTTTTCGTCTGGCTGAGTTCTCCAATAACAGGCCTCTTAGCTGCATCATGTTTGCCATCTTTCAGGTATGTAACGATCTGTTTCCTACATACAATAAATTGCATAAGTGTTACTTTTTTAGTGTTACGATCTGGAACTAATACTGATTTCAGTGGAATTTTCTGTCTACACAAAGTATTATATAATGTCAATGTGACTCACCATAAAAAAAGGAAAAATACTTTAGCGCAAAAATATTGCTTTGGCACTTTTAAAGAAGTTGTGGTGCAGCCACCTTCCTTCCTTCAAGTCACTATATATTTAATAGAGTGCACCTGTGTGAAATTAATAATTAATAAATGCATGCATAAATGTAAAATGGTGTTAAATTCTTCTCCAATTCATACTGTTTGTAAGACCCTGCTTCATTGCAACCAATCCCAGCAGACTGGGGACAGTCGATGGGTGAGATATGTGTCTTCAAAAGCACATCCAATGCTCAACCAGAAAGTATAGACCAGAATGCATATGTGCCTAAAGGAAAGCGTTAATCTGAGTTCAGTCTTGATTGAGTTTCAGACGCAGATTGGAATTTTAGTTATTGAAATACAGTGCCTTGCGAAAGTATCCGGCCCCCTTGAACATTTCAACCTTTTGCCACATTTCAGGCTTCAAACATAAAGATATAAAACTGTATTTTTTTGTGAAGAAGCAACAACAAGTGGGACACAATCATGAAGTGTAACGAAATTTATTGGATATTTGAAACTTTTTTAACAAATAAAAAACGGACAAATTGGGCGAGCAAAATTATTCAGCCCCTTTACTTTAAGTACAGCAAACTCTCTCCAGAAGTTCAGTGAGGATCTCTGAATGATCCAACGTTGACCTAAATGACTAATGATGATAAATAGAATCCACTTGTGTGTAATCAAGTCTCCATATAAATGCCCTGCTCTGTGATAGTCTCAGAGGTCCATTGAAAGCACAGAGATCATCATGAAGAACAAGGAACACACCAGGCAGGTCCGAGATACTGTTGTGGAGAAGTTTAAAGCCGGATTTGGATACAAAAAGATTTCCCAAGCATTAAACATCCCAAGGAGCTTTGCAAGCGATAATATTGAAATGGAAGGAGTATCAGACCACTGCAAATCTACCAAGACCCGGCCATCCCTCTAAACTTTCAGCTCATACAAGGAGAAGACTGATCAGAGATGCAGCCAAGAGGCCCATGATCACTCTGGATGAACTGCAGCTGAGGTGGGCGAGTCTGTCCAGAGGACAACAATCAGTATACTGCACCAATCTGGCCTTTATGGAAGAGTGCCAAGAAGAAAGCCATTTCTGAAAGATATCCATAAAAAGTGTAGTTTAAAGTTTGCCACAAGCCACATGGGAGACACACCAAACATGTGGAAAAAGGTGCTCTGGTCAGATGAAACCAAAATCAAACTTTTTGGCAACAATGCAAAACGTTATGTTTGGAGTAATAGCAACACAGCTCATCACCCTGCTTTTCTTCAGCAGGGACAGGGAAGATGGCTAAAATTGATGGAAAGATGGATGGAGCCAAATACAGGACCATTCTGAAAGAAAACCTGATGGAGTCTCCAAAAGACCTGAGACTGGGACGGAGATTTGTCTTCCAACAAGACAATGATCCAAAACATAAAGCAAAATCTACAATGGAATGGTTCACACATAAACATATCCAGGTATTAGAATGGCCAAGTCAAAGTCCAGACCTTTATCCAATCAAGAATCTGTGGAAAGAACTGAAAACTGCTGTTCACAAACGCTCTCCATCCAACCTCACTGGCCTCGAGCTGTTTTGCAAGGAGGAATGGGCAAAAATTTCAGTCTCTCGTTGTCCAAAACTGATAGAGAAGCGACTTACAGCTGTAATCGCAGCAAAAGGTGGCGCTAAAAAGTATTAACTTATAATAATGAATACTTTTGCACGCCCAATTTTTCAGTTTTTGTTTGTTAAAAAAGTTTGAAATATCCAATAGATTTTGTTCCACTACATGATTGTGTCCCACTTGCTGTTGATTCTTCACAAAAAATTACAGTTTCATATCTTTATGTTTGAAGCCTGAAATGTGGCAAAAGGTTGAAAAGTTCAAGGGGGCCGAATACTTTCGCAAGGCACTGTATGTTCTCAGATTGCATCTTATTAGTTATCTCAGCGACAGCAGGAGGCGGGGCTTGGATTATATAAAAAAGAAATTCAGGACTGATGAGTTAACCCTTAACCCTAACCTTAACCACACTGGAGTGTTAAAATGTAATTCTGTGCTATATATATGTATAGATATATATATATATATTCTATGTATATATATATAAATTGTAATTATCAATCAAAAGTAAACTTAATGTGAGGTCCGCCCTGTTTTGAATCAACCAACCAAATAATTTCTGCTTCAAAGGCAGATCTGCCCTAAAAACAGTTTTCAATAACTATAAGTCCTATGAGCCTTACAAACACGCAAGCCACCACAAGGAGTCACTAGTGTGACCAAACTACCACTGAGCAATTAAGAGGCACTGTGTAGCTCTAAGTCAACACTGCTCACCTTCCTGAGAACACCTTCCCCATTGTGAAGCATGTTAGAAGCAGCATTATGTTGTTGGGATGGGTTTTTTATCAACAGGGGCTGGAGAAACTTGTCAGCGGGCATGATGGAGGGAGTCAAATGTCAGAAAATCCTGAAGCAAAGCCTGCATCAGTCAACAAGAGACCTTTGACTAGGGCAGAGTTTCATCTTTCATCAAGACAGTGGACCTAAACACAGACCAGGCTACACTAAATTGTTTAAAATGTCACACAACTGTGTTTTACAATTCATTATGGTCCAGTTAAAGCCAAGACCTAAATCCAACCAATAATTAGTTGTTTACCGTCAGTGCCCATTCAACTTGTGATACATTGAGCAATTTTGCCTTGTGATTTGGAAAAAATTGTGATGGACTGTCAACAGTTGTCCCTCAAACTTGTGAGGGACATGTGTGCCTTATGTCATTGTCAGTTATTATTATGTAACAGTGGATTTCCGTTTTCCAAGTTCATTGTGAGTACTGTGAAACTAGTCATTTTTGCCCTGCGAAGGCGTTTTCTATTTTGGCATTACTGTTGCCAGTCTTTTTATTTTGCCAATATTTGGCATTCTATAGAGAACTACAAATAAACAGCAATTCGCTGTGCCTGTTTTCGACTTGTGCGTCCTCGCCACCTCACTCCACCGTTACACAGGGGTTAAATACTTGTGTGTGTGTGTGTGTGTGTGTGTGTATGATGTAAATCAAAGGGACAAAATCACAATTGAATCCATTTAGTTCCAGATTGTGAAAAAGAGATCGAAAATGTCCTTGGGGCATAAATGCTTCCTCACTTCACTGTATTTTTATGTATATTGAGACCCTTGATCAGGTTTTGTGACACATTATTACCTCCTCTGTAGGAGAGGGATCTGTTGAAGACGTTTCGGATCCCGGTTGATACGTTCGTGACCTATGTGATGACCCTGGAGGACCACTACCATGCCAACGTGGCGTACCACAACAGCCTCCACGCCGCTGACGTCACACAGTCCACTCACGTCCTGCTGTCCACACCGGCCCTGGACGTAAGAACCACGTCTCTGCACACAGAGCCAGCATCCAACTTCATGCTAACTCAATTTCACACAATTGTCCTGTAGGGCAGTAACACTGTCTCTCTCTCCTGATAGGCTGTGTTCCCCCTGTAGGGCAGTAACACTGTATCTCTCTCTCTCTCCTGATAGGCTGTGTTCACTGACCTGGAGATCCTGGCTGCTTTATTTGCTGCTGCTATACATGATGTGGATCATCCTGGTGTGTCCAACCAGTTCCTCATCAACACCAGTGAGTTCATACGCCGGACAGTGTGGGCTTTAAACCCTCTACATACTGTACACACCTACATATCTACCTACCTATTATGGTGGGATTTTAACATCCTGTGCAATATCTTTATGAGAATATGCAAACATTATACATATGGGTTGAATTAGACAATGTTCCGTAATTTCAACATAACGCTTAGAATTTCTGACGAGTATTGAAAATTTAATTGACATGAATTGGGCATATGAAATGAAACGATCTGAATGCACATATTTAAAATGGTTATGTCATTAGAAGTGAAGGATTTTCATATCATGGGACCATAGAACGTTTTGGAATGTGAAACGTACTGCATGGTCCTCATTGGGGGTGCCATACTGTATGTGATGTATGGGATATATAAAATTGAACAGGAAGTGAATGGCCACTACACTACCTACATACATGTAACCTTACCTATATACCTACAGTACAATGCATTTGGAAATTATTCACAGTGCTTCACTATTTCCACATTTTGTCATGTTACACCCTTATTCCGAATTGGATTAAATTAATTATTTCCCTGAAAATTCTACAAACAATACCCCATAATGACAATGTGAAAGAAGTGTGTTTGAAATATTAGCAAATTTATAAAAAAAATAAAAAAGCACATGTACATAAATATTCACAGCCTCTGCTCAATACTTTTTTGAAGTACCTTTGGAAGCAATTACAGCCTCAAGTCTTTTTGAGTATGATGCTACAAGCTTGGCACCTATTTTTGGGCAGTTTCTCCCATTGTTCTTTGCAGGACCTCTCAGGCTCCATCAGGTTGGATGGGGAGCATCGGTTCTACAATGTAAACTAGTGAGTTTACAGCTTGTAGAACAGTGTAAATTTGCTGCCCCCCAAAATAACTCAACAAACAGCCAGTAAAGGACAATTCCGGCGCAAAATTAACCTAGGGGTTAATAACACATGGGTACCGAGTCGACCATTCTATGGGATATATTTTCATGCTAATTGAATGTGCCCAGTTTTAGTGCAAACTGATAATTACCTTATAACGCTAGTTGTGAAGGGATGGATGAAGTAAAAATAAATCGCTATTTTATATCACCAACAAGGCTCAAAATAGCACCACACTTCCACGGTAGGATAATGAGGGTCCCTACATGCAAAGCGAAGCATTGAGAATTTTGTAAGTGTACAGATAGTTTATAAAAAAAATGTTTAAAACAGTATCGTTCGTGTATACAGGCAGCCGCCATTTTGGGAATTATCCTTTAAAGTCTAAACTGCTGGCAACAAAAGTGAGTACACCCCTACGTGAAAATGTCAAAATTGCGCCACATTAACAATTTTTCCTCCCCGGTGTCATGTGACTCGTTAGTGTTACAAGGTCTCAGGTGTGAATGGGGAGCAGGTGTGTTAAATTTGGTGTTATAGCTCTCACACTTGGCACATGGCACCTCATGGCAAATAATTCTCTGAGGATCTGTTAAAAAGAATTATTCCTCTACATAAGATTGCCAAGACCCAAAAACTGAGCTGCAGCAAGGTGGCTAAGACCATACAGTGTTTTAACATGACAAGTTCCACTCAGTTCAGGCCTCGCTATTGTCGACGAAAGAAGTTGAGTGCACGTGCTCAGCGTCATATCCAGAGGTTGTCTTTGGGAAATAGACGTATGAGTGTTTCTAGCATTGCTGCAGAGGTTGAAGGGGTGGGGGGGTCAGCCTGTCAGTGCTCAGACCATACGCCATACACTGCATCAAATTGGTCTGCATGGCTGTTGTCCAAGAAGGAGGTCTCTTCTAAAAATGATGCACAAGAAAGCCTGCATAACAATTTGCTTAAGACAAGCTGACAAGGACATGGATTACTGGAACCATGTCCTGCGGTTTGATGAGACCAAGAATAACTTATTTGGTTCAGATGGTGTAAAGCGTGTTTAGCGGCAACCAGGTGAGGAGTACAAAGACAAGTGTGTCTTACCTACAGTCAAGCATGGTGGTGGGAGTGTCATGGTCTGGGCCTGCATGAGTCCTGCTGGCACTGGGGAGGTACAGATCATAGAGGGAACCATGAATGCCAACATGTACTGTGACATACTGAAGCAGAGCATGATCCCCTTCAAAGACTGGGCCACAGGGCAGTATTCCAACATGATATCGACCCCAAACACACCTCCAAGATGACCACTGCCTTGCTAAAGAAGCTGAGGGTAAAGGTGATGGACTGGCCAAGCATGTCTCTAGACCTAAGCCCTATTGAGCATCTGTGGGGCATCCTCAAATGGAAGGTGGAGGAGCTCAAGGTCTCTAACATCCACCAGCTCTGTGATGTCATCATAGAGAAGTGAAAGAGGACTCCCAACTTGGGAAGCTCTGGTGAACTCCATGCTCAAGAGGGTTAAGGCAGTGCTGGAAAATAATGGTGGCCACACAAAATATTGACACTTTTGGGCACAATTTTGACATTTTCACTTAGGGTTGTACTCACTTTTGTTGCCAGCGGTTTAGACCTTAATTGCTGTTTGTTGAGTTATTTTGAGGAAACAGCAAATTTACACTGTTCTACAAGCTGTACACTGACTACTTTACATTGTAGCAAAGTGTCATTTCTTCAGTGTTGTCACATGAAAAGCTATAATCAAATATTTACAAAAATGTGTGGGATGTACTCACTTTTGTGAGATACTGTACATACATACATAAATACATACTATACACACACAAACATACTATAAACACACATATATACAGTACCTATAGATAATAATAAAACCCCTTTTTTGTCTTGCAGCCTGAAATCAAAACCCATAAAAAAAATTATTTTTTGTTCCAGCTTTATTTATACATTCTGCCTTACAACATTCAAGTAACGTAAAAAGGCAACAGTTTGGAAATATATAAAATAAAAAAATTTATATTTATAAATATTTAATATTTAAGGGACTGTTTGTTTTTTATTTAAGGGGCTAACGGAGGAGTTTTGGGATCTTTAGTCAAAATAGACTTGACCCACCCTTTGCCAGCAATACAATTTTCTATGACCCTCCAAAATGATTGGGAAAAGAGGCATGACCCTCCCCAACAATTTATTGATGCCTTAGTACTGGTTTGCGCTTGGCAAAGATGTACAGTGAGCCACTGGTTTTTTACAATCGTGACATACATGACTTAACCTCTGTTTTCTCATCTTACACATCACACTCCACCAAGATGGTGGCCATTTCAGTAGATTTACTCACTAACATTGTTGTGGAAACACAATAAGCATGGAAACTAAATGCACACTTACCCGTCGTAAAATATAATCCACTGCTTGCCTGTCTGTCTATATTATAACTGGTATCCCATATTCAGGATTCCGTATGCAGTCCCAGAAGCATTATTTTTTTTTGTCTCTTGAAAAATGATGCGAACAGTTGAAATACAAAATCCATATCACCACATGACTTGTCTTCATAGGGTACAAACAACTCCTCCAACCTTCCAGACTAAAAATCTTTGGGTTACCCTCCCCTTAAAAAAGAATAAAAAGACATGAGCCTCCCCTATTTTCCTCCGGTGGTCCATTCCATAAATACAGAACTAAGTAATATTTATTAGAATAACAGAGTAGGAAAAGTGATCGGTCACATGATTTACTACTTTGTAGAACCAACTTTTGCTTTCATTACAGCCATCAGTCTGTTTGGATATGTCTCTACTAGATTTGCACACCTAGATTGGGGAATATTTGCCCATTCTTTCTTGCAAAATTGCTTGAGTTCAGTAAAATTTTATGGTGAGCGGTAATTGACTGTTGTGTTCAAGTCCATCCACAGAATTTCTTTTGGATTTAGGTTAGGGCTCTGATTTGGCCATTCAAGGACATTCACCTTCCTATCCTTAATCCACTGCATAGTTTTTTTTGGCGATGTATTTAGGGTTGTTGTCATGCTGAAAGGTGAACCACCTGCCCATCTTCAGCTGTCTAGCAGAGGGCTGCAGGTTTTCTTCGAGAATTTGGGTGTACTTGGCAGCATCCATTTTCCCTTCAATCCTGACCAATTCCCCAGTCCTAGCTAAAGAGAAACACCCCCACAACATAACGTTGCCACCAACATGTTTCACCATAGGTATGGTGTGTTTTGGGTGGTTTGCTGTGTTTGGTTTTTGCCAAACATATCGCTTGCAGTTCAATTTAGAAGGTTCAATCTTGGTCTTATCTGACCGTAAAACCTTTTGCCATCTGACATTAGAATCTTCCAAGTTTTTCCAAAGTTCAAATGAGACTCCGTGGGGCCCTTTTTCAGAAGAGTCTTCTTTCTTGCCACCTAGCTTTGTGTAAAGCTTATAAAATTGTTGTCACATGCACAGACCAACCAATCTCAGTAAAAAATGCCATTGGCCTCTTGGTAGCTACCCTGATCAATGTTCTCCTGGCTCGGTCATCCAGTTTTGAGGGACAGCCCGATCTAGGCAAGGTGTTGGTCACGCCATACACTTTCCACTTCTTAATAATGCTCTGAATGGTACTCAGAGGGATAGTTAAAAAATCCCATGGCACTTATCGTAAGAGTAGGGGTGTTAACCCCGGTGTCATGGCCAAACTCCCAACCAGGCTTCTCACTTCAATCATGGCCACCTAATAATCCCCCTACTTCCTAATTGGCATATTCAACTACTCACCTCTCCACCTGATAGCTGATGTGTGGTGAGCGTTCTGGCGCAAAATGGCTGCCGTGCATCACCCAAGTGGGTGCTACACATTGGTGGTGGATGAAGTGGGCTTTCCCCTTTACTGAGTAAAAGTGCTTTGGGTTCCTTGGAAGAAAAGCGCTATATAAGTTGAATGCATTATAGTTAAAGCCTTTGAAATCATTATCTATCATATTCCTATCTCTTTATTTGTGCCTTTAAAACAACTTTGTCCCAGAGCACTTTTGAAAACATCTTTCCAACTGTGATGTATTCTTTGCGTTGCTATGCACTACTAGTAATGGACTCATCATGAAACAGACAGTTTTCTTATAAAGTAACCAAAACCACAACAATTGGTTTCAGGTGGGGGGCCATTAGCATGGTGTGTGATCTGGGAAGTGACTGGTTGTACCTGAGCAAGTTTATAATGGTTATATTAAGGGGCTGATCACTTATTGAAACCAGCTACTTCACTAATTACATTTTAATAAGTGTTCCTAATTTTTGTAAATGTTATTTTAACTTTAATGTCAAGGGTTATAATGTGTAAATACAGCTGTCAAAAGTAAGATTTAATATATTTTATTTTCCAGTGTGTAATGTGACAAAAGGTAAGCATTTTATTTTTATTTATTTATTTAGATATAGTTTTCCTCATTTTCTTCCTTTCCCAATTCCCACTAACCCTGCCTTGTCAGCATCTCCGCGACTCCTTGAACAGATCTGTGGGATGGCGAGGTTCATGGTTCATCCAACCACATGTCGCCCAGCTGCCAATTCTTTTCACACTGCTCATCCAACACAGTAGCCTTTAGTCAGATCATGCACAGGATTTTTACGTTCACCCAATATTCTTACGCGATTGAATTTACAAGCTCCCGATCTGCACACAAGGAGTCACTGGAGAGCAACATGGCAGGATAGATAATCTGACTTATCTAACCCAAATCCCGGGCAGTGGATCTGCCTCATGCAGGGGGTCCGGGGAAGGCCAGAGTACCCATAGTCAGGCTTGAACCACCGACTATCATAATGTAGACTGTAGACTTACCCTAACCTTAACCTCAATAACCTAACATTAGTGCATAAAATTAACCTCGAAATAATGCCTAACCCTAAACCAAATAGTAACCCTAATCCTAACACTATGTCCAATTGTAAGTTTCCCTAAACCTAACCCCTGAACCATAAATCTAAATTTCCGTCATGGGGCCATCCCCACAAGGTACAATTTGTCCACATAAGGTCTAATTTTACAACTTTACGTATGGTTGTGTGGCCATCGCCGATATTTCAGGGCCCCACAACCATACATAAACAAGGGCACACACAGACACAAACACACACACACACAGACACAAAAACACACATAAATGTGTGAAGGTTTTACACAGGTGTAAAATAAATGCTGTAAAGTAAGAATGCTTTCAAAAACAGACATGCTAATAGTTTATATTTAGCAATTAACTGATTGCAAAGTGAGTGAAAGAAAATAAAAATCAAATCAACACACACACACATCAATATATACTCCCCGCATTTTAGGATCTCAAAGGTATTTGGACAAACAACAATGGTAAGTAATTTAAATTGCATCAAATCTGAAACCAACACACAGTTTCTTTCATAGTGATGCTCTGCCAGGTGCTTTTTTGTGGTGGTTTGACTTTAACAAACTGAACGCATGCTCCATTAGATTCAAGTCAGGTGATTGATTTGGCAAATAGACAACATTGCACTTATTTGCCTTAAAAAAGTATTTGGTTGCTTTCGCAGTATGCTTTGATTCATTTGGTGGGATCTAAGCAGATAATATAGCCTTATACACTTTGGAATTGAAGAAGTAGTGAAGACATTTAATTGCTGCGATAAATGCTCTTGCTCTAACACAGGGGTCTCCAACCCTGTGTCACGTTACGAAGTAGAGACAGGCGCGAGGTAGTGATAATCCAAAACTTTTATTTACCACACCAAAATAACACTGCCTCGTGGGGCAAACAAGTCTTCTTCCTTTATTCCAAATCCAACACATGCAACACGCAACGCCACAGTAAGACATAGACCGACAAGAGACAAGGGGAAAACAACCAGGTTAAATACACAGA
>JACXGM010002969.1:16554-44126 GCA_016801145.1 Umbra pygmaea | reverse complement strand
ACAGAATGGCCTCACACATTTACATGATATTGAACTGTCCCACCCCAGGTGGGGAAACAAACACTTTACTGTAGAAACCTCCAACATTCTGGCCAGCCAACTAGAATAGTTATCTGGACACAAAAAAACATGCCTTGTGCAGCCCAATGTGGAGATAGTCAATATTTGGTCCTGTGAACAACATTTTCCCACTACACTATGTTCGAGCTAACTCTGTCCTCGCTAAAACCTCCTCAAAACAGCAGTGAACTGTGTCGACATCGGCTCGACCCTATGACCGGATATGCTTCCTGGTAGCTGAACCGTTTGATAGGGGCGTGAGAGTAAGGAATGCCCCATTGGGCTGAACTTTCTCCCGTGCCAACTTGCCGCACCGATCACCTTCTTAGGCCGGTTCTCTCTCCGTTTTGGTGTTTTTCGAGATAGTGTGAACCTCAGCTTGGAGCGCAGGGTGTGACTATCAGTAGGAGAGCATGGGTAGAATTTGTGGAAGGGATGTGTTCAACCTTAGGTATGTTTCACTCCAGTTTTTACAGTTCTTAGGTACTGGCCTGGGTTACTCTTCTGTTTTTTCTGGATTTGCTTTGCAAAGGTTTCAGGAAATAGTAGCGTGATTGGGGTAAATCCTTTGACTGCGCGTATCTCTGCCCTTAACCACTAGGAGCAAAGCTCCCCAATGGGGCAGAGCTCCACGATATTGAACATTAGTTACCAGAGTTTTTTAACAGTTCTATGAGTAATAGCCGGCTGACCCCATTTATATAGGGGTAGCATCGTCATTTCAGTCTACATTTGTCTGGAACCTCCCAAAATCTAAAAATATTCTTATGGGGGTCCCTAATGGCTTATTAAGAGTCCCGAACCCCCCCAGACACCCTTCATTTCGAACCCTGGTATTAGTTACATATTTTGTTCAATACATTAATGCCATAGTAACAACAAGGTATTATAATTTAAGAGGATACAAACAAACTGCATTTTTCCTGTTTGATTAGGCATTTGTTTTTGTCATCCTATAAAAATGCAGAATAGAAATCCAAAATCAATTACAAAAATAAATAATGCATTGTTAGTAAATAAGTTCTGAGCTTAAGTATGTGTCAATAGTCTACTTTGTGTATTTTATGCTCAGCTTAAGCAAAAGGTGGTTTTCAAAGTTTATACTGCCCAGTATGTCTCTTTTACTAGTAAAGATGAATCTTGCACACAATTTCTGCCTGTCTGTCAGTCTACTGTGCCTGCTCATCCAACATCACCTCTCTGGCCTCTCTCTAGCAGCTAGGGCTTATGAAAAACAACATGTGAAAAACAGCATGTAAAAAACAGCATGTGAAAAACAGCATGTGAAAAACAGCATGTGAAAAACAGCATGTGAAAAACAGCATGTGAAAAACAGCATGTGAAAAACAGCATGTGAAAAACAGCATGTGAAAAACAGCATGTGAAAAACTGCTGTACGTAACTAGTGTTGTCACAAGAATCACAACAATTGTTACAGCAAGCATGCAAGTGCTAAATATGGGAATATACTGTACATTTACTGTATGTTAACATGTAACTTGCCCTGTTAAGTTGTGTTTGATTGAAAAGCTTTTGATTTCAGGAAATATGAACTCCTAATGCTGCAAATTCAACAAATGACCATTCAGTTCTTTACAAACTGTAAAATGTTTTGAAAATTTGTTGTGCATAATAATTAATAAATTATTAAGTTATAATAAATAACAAACATTTTTTTTTAAATACTGTTTTCATTGGGTGGTTTGTTCAATGAAATTTGACTTATACCCTAACACTTGGTGACTTGAAAATTATACTGACTGTCATTTGCATTGACTATTTAGAAAAATCTGTGTAAAATATAATTTGCATAATAATTTGGACCACAGTGTAGAAGATGGGAACACTGATTTCATAAAGGGATGGACATGGTCAGCAGCAATACTCAGGCTGTGGCATTTAAACAATGCTTAGTGGGTACCTAGGGGCCCTAAATGTAGGTGAAAATATCCCCCAAATCATTACACCACCACCACCATCCTGAATCGTTGATACAAGGCAGGATGGATCCATGCTTTCACCTTGTTTATGCCAAATTCAAACTATAGCATCTGAATGTCACAGCAGAAATTGAGATTCATCTGGGTAATGTTTTTCCAATCTTCTATTGTCCAATTTAGGAGGGCCATGTACATTGTTGGCTCAGTATCCTGTTCTTAGCTGACAGGAGTGGCACCCAGTGTGGTCTTCTGCTGCTGTAGCCCATCTGCTTCTAGTTTCGATGTGTTCTACATTCAGACATGCTCTTCTGCATACCTTGGTTGTAAGAAGTGGTTATTTGGGTTATTGTTGCCTTTCTATCAGCTTGAATCAATCACAATATGTATTCTCAACAATCAAGAATATTATTCTTACTCATACTTTCAATTCCAGTGTTGTTTTATTCATGCTGATGTTCTCGTATGGTCAAATGGATAATAACTGTTTGTATTGCAAGGGCATTCTGCCAAATCAAATTAATTTGTGTAAGAAATTACTTCTTAGGAAATAGATACTCTCAAGGTTGAGAAAAACAGATGTTTCTGTGTTCAACTGTCATCAACACCAAGATAATTATTCAGTTAGCTGTTTCTATATTTCAACCTTATTTCAGTGTTCTTTTATTTCTTATTTATTTTGTATTATTTCACCTTGCACATTTGAGTTCAATAGAAGTCATGACAGCATTAGGTTGGCATGAGGCTGCCCTCTTGTGTTCACAATTGCAAAGTTCAGCATGCCTAATGCACTATTTTGTGACAGCATTATGTATTAGAAGCATTGTATACATAAAATCATAAAGTACTACATTATAATTTTTTAAAGATAGATTAATATTAACTTCAGATATATAGCTGGGTATTTTCGATTATTTACTACAAATTGATGTAGAAACAACTCAGGTGTATGGGTTATGTTAATATTGACCTTCTGTTACCAACTATCTTCATTTTCATCATCATCTCTCTTACCTGGAAATTGATAATATCAAAGAAATAGAAATTAATAGACAAGAGATACCATGTGTATTATCTTTGTCCAATGGCCATGGGAGTTTTCCAGACTACTCAGGTTGAGGCTAGTTGTACCTCATTAGCTTTGTAGAATCTGCCATTTTGCTCTTGGGGCAGTAGCTCTTTGGTTTGTGTGTATGAACATGGACCAAAATCGTGTCAGTTACACGGAAGCACAGAAAAGTCTGCGATGGGAAGTGGATTTTATCCAATAATAGACCTTTTAAGCTGGATCGCGACCAAACACCAGCAATTTGATAAATAAGAACTACCTGCTGCAGGAGGAACTATTCCTAATTTCAAAATGCAACGCATACTAGTATGTAGTAATTTACCCTGCTGTTGAGTCCCCTTCGCTTATCGCTCCAAACTTTTTTTTCTTTTCAAATGCTTCGTCATTACTGTGGTGCTCCGGTGCCATGACATTTATGTTTTACAGAGTTTGCACGTAAAACATTGTTTAATTTAAATTGAAGTTCTGCTATAATATCGAAGATTTCGGTCAGACAGTTTAAAATGTTTTTTTTTCTTTAAGCCACAACATAGACCCAACGAATCGATAATGATATTTGTTGCGAACAATTTTAATAATCGTTTTCTTTTTTCGTTTTTGCAGCCCTAAACCTAATTGTACTACTCTAGAAGTTTGGTACCATTTCGGATTATAACAAGGGAAAAAAGCTTATAGTGGGTTGTTTGGCTCAAGGTCAATGTGCAAAGTACCCTAGGGTCAAATTACTCCGACCCATCACTTTAAGGTTAAACTCTGAACTCCTGCCCAGGATGACGTTTGATGCTGCACACCTCTGTTCTGTCCAGTTGATCTCGGGTCTTCAGCTCCCAGGTAGTTCTGCTAAAAACTCTACTTTCAGGGTTCTTGGGAAAGGAATTGTTAAGGGAGCCTGGGCTTGGGAAGTTTGTAGGCAATTGCCCCTGTGGGTCAATCAGAGCTGTATTTAATTTTCTGGAGGATTCAGCAACTGCAGGCATATGCTGAAAAAGCCCTTTAAATGCTTGTGTCATGTCTCTAACCCCAGAGAGGGATTTCCCTCTGTCCTCTGTCTGTTTCATTTGACTTTGGTATACAAGCTACATTAGTAGAATTTTTACTTTTTTAGGGAATACAATCTGACTTGGTGTTTTTGGTGGGTAGAGCATGTTGTGGCACTGCAATGCTAGCTGTCCTACTGACAGCACTCAGATGTTTTGGTAGTTTCTTAAAATTATACTCTGTATGATCTGACTGCTTTTCTGGCAAAGGTTTTAATTTAGGTAATTTTAGCACTTTTCTTATATTGAGGAGAGTTGTGTTTTCTGATGTGCTATAGCTGGCTGAGATGACTTCTATGGAAAATTATGGCTTTTCCATGGACTTGATCTGTTTTTTGGTACATCACACAAACTGGAGATGGATGTGAGTATTAGGATGCTGACTGTGATGGGAGCCCTACGGTCTGGTTCTGGAGAAGAAGCATCCTTGAGCCTTGGTGTTTCTATATGGTTTCTTCAGTCACAGATCAGCTTGTGGTTGCACAGGCATCTTGGCTCTGGTAACAGAACATCTCCTAGATATCCTTTTCTTTTGTCTCAAAGGGTTTGTTATACTATTCCTTCCGATTTCAGAATGGATAATAGGTTTATAAGTCTGGGCATGATGCGGATAATATCCCTTTAGCTGCTGGGGATGTGTGTTCAGCCTGCTCCTGGTGTGTAACAGCGCCTCCCTCTGGTAGGTCCCATGTTGCGGCATGCATGGGGCACTAGAAGACAGCATCTCACAGCATTGCAGATGGCGCCTCTTTCCCTCGTCCCTTCCTGTTTATAGATGGACGTCCCCACCCTAACACCCAGAGGAGCGGTGGATGGGCCAAGTGACCAATAATGTAGTGTGGAAAGGATAATGTAATTATTTGTAGAGTAAGCTTGTAAAATGAAGTCCATCACAGATGGAGATAAAGTGTCTTGAAGTGTTTTCTTTATAAATTATTCAATGACTATGTGGTTGGCAGTGCAGAATATCATATTTAATTAGAAGTATTTGTATCCTTATTGAATTAACCTTTTGGAAATTACAGAACATTTTGTATAAAGTCTCCTTTTTAGGGTACCAAGAGTACACTGCTCAAAAAATTTAAGGGAACACTCAAATCACACATTGGGTCTCGATGACCTGTCACGGCTCAGACCGTGGCAGGTGACAATCAGGACAAAAATTGACTAATTGCCTGATTGTTATGTGTGCAGTTCTCCTGGACAATGACATAATTATCATCAATCACCTGGCTTGTGTTCTGTTCACAATCATTAGCTGTCTGCCATTCATTCATTGACCTGTGTATACATTTGTGCTCAAAAGTTTGCAAACACCTGGAGTATTGGTAATAGATATACCAAACATGAGTGAGCAGGCAACAACATTTTTTTTCATTTCTCATGGGATTCATATTCAACTGTAGGTCATAACAGAATGGCACAATCTTAATAGAATACATGGCAACAAAGAAAATAATGAAATATCCCCTGTTCAAAAGTCTGCATACCAGTTCTCAATACGATGTATTGCCCCCTTTAGCATCAATTACATTGTGTAATCATTTGTGATAGTTGTATATGAGGCCCCGAATTCTTGCAGGTGGTACAGCTGCCTACCCTGAAAATCCAGAGTTCTCGCGAGAGCACAGTTTGAATTTGCTCAGCAAGTTACTCTGGCACCAAGTAATTCTGCTCATTAACTATGCCCTTGTATCCGAGCTGCACCAATCACATCGGTGTATCTGATATAGGCGTGCCAGAAGCGTGTTAAACAGATGACGACAGCGCTGCGACCTCGAAGTCATTAGTAAACATTGTAAGATCGCAATAACACCAGTTGTCTAAAACGGCTTTCGCCACTACAAATTAACGAGTTAGACTTGGCTTTTTGTCTAAAAGAGGGACAGAAGACGGTGCTCGAATTGTTCCTTTTTAGGAAGAACGTTTTTGCTGTTTTTGCAAGAGTTTAATCTACTAGTTAGCTCCGCCATAGGTTCTTAGCGAAAAACCACTGGTGATTGGTCGTAGTGTTATCCAATTGCGTACAGTGAGATTTTCAAATGCATACTTGGTGCCGCCCCTCGAGCTGGGTCATTTTCATTACTAGATCCCAGACCCATATCTCCACCGGATTTGGGTCTGGATTTTTCCAGGCTAACAGCTGCCCATTTGTCTTGGCAAAATTCCTCCAGGTCATGCAAAGTCTTTGGTCGTCTTGCATGAACCGCTCGTTTGAGATCTCTCTAGAGTGGCTCGATGATATTAAGGTCAGCAGACTGTGATGGCCAGAACCTTCACCTTTTTCTGCTTTAACTGCAGGGTCAACTTGGCCTTGTGCCAAGTCATTGTAATGTTGGAAAGTTCAAGATCATGAAGAATAATGCATATTGTCTGCCAGTATTGTCCGATAACATGCCATCAAAATTGCCATCAATTTTCACAAGGATCACCATGCCGTTAGAGCACCCCCCCCAAATCTTCAGTAAGTCACCACCATGCTTCACAGTGGGGATGACATTCTTTTCACTATAGGGCTTGCTGACACCTCTCCAAACATAGCGCTCATGGTTGTGATCATAAAGTTCTATTTTGGTCTCGAGAATGTGCCAGAAGCCCTTGCAGCTCATTTTTGTTCAAGTATTGTCGTATTGTGCTCCTTAAACAACCACACCGCCTTTATGTCTGTATGTCTCCCAAGGTTATCTGAGGGTTTTTCTTTGTATCCTAAACAATTCATCTAGCAGTTTTGGCAGAAACATTTCTTGGTCTACCTGACCTTGGCTTGGTATCAAGAGATCCAAGAATCTTCCACTTCTTAACCTCTTAAGGATCAATGTCCCGCCGGTGGGACATTTGTCCAAAAACCCAAATGTTTTTTGATTAGAATCACTGCTTACAAGTGCAGATTTTACTCTGCATATTCATGTCTGCTATGTAAAAAAAACATGTTATTCTTTTTCTAAGAAAGCTGAGAATCTTACACATCTAGGTGTCATTTTAATAGCTATGACAAGAATAAAAAGCCACGTTATTATGTGACGTGAACAAACCCGTCCGTTATTGCGACTCAGCTAATACATCCACGTCTGACAAAAAACTAAACTATCTTTCTCTGATTTGTCATCCAAAGGGTAAATGGAGCATTGTTTTCGTTGGTATAATCCATTTGTTAAGTGAAAACGAACAAACACTCAATCTAACCTTACCGTAAACCGTATTGTTTACAATCTATTACTACAACTTTTTCCGGACTTTCAACTTTCAAAATAGTATTTCAGCCACTGAATTCTATCTGATTCTGAATCACCAGGCTATCTAGATGTTCACAGACATCAGATTTATCTTTCTACACTCAGAAAATCGGTAATTACATTTATTTTAGTGTTACATCGCATTGCATCACACGGAGAAGATGGGTCTGTGTATGAAGTGGTTATTTCTGTTTTAGATTTAGTTATGTATAAGAATAGAAACCATATAATGTTTTTATTGATTCTTGTAAGCCGCAAACTACCTAAACTCCAAGCAAGTGTAACTGGATGGGTCCGTGTATCAAGTGGTCATTTTTGTTTTTTGGGAATACATAAGCAAAACAAAGCACACAGGGGAGAAACCACTACAAGGTGAAACACAGAACAAGCACACCGACACTAGGGACATTGTGACAACGACACAGCTCCCCGTCCCCAGCCTACACTACATTGCATCTCATGTAATGAATGGATTTTTTAAAAGTATATATCCGCCAATTTTTTAAGCGCCATCAAGACAGAAGCCCTCCTGATGCCAGCAAAGTCAGCTAGTTAATCTTGTAATCATTTTAAGTTCTAGAGTAACATGTCTTCACAACTAATTGTGGATGATGCTCCATGGTTTCAAATCCACACTGCCTGCATATCTGTATGTCTCCCAAGTTTACCTGTGGGTTTGTCTTTATATCCTAAACAATTCTTCCGGCAGTTTTGGCAGAAATCTTTCTTGGTCTACCTGTCTTGGTCTACCTGATACCATGGCTTGGTATCAAGAGATCCTTAGAGAAATAACTGGGCTAGTTTACTCTGACTGGCCACCATTTGAAATGATTGACAGGGGAGTCCTCCCCTACCCTACTCGAAATAGTACTGGCACAGAGACAATATTAAGTCAATTAACTTAAAGGTGTAGATAGGCTATAGCATTCAGACTGGATACCTCAACATTGAGTGCATGCTAAATAATTTACTTTAATGGTTTGTCTGAAAGGGTTAACCTATAGGCCTTATAATGTGACTGGCTACTTGACAGGATGTGGAGTACAAAGCTGTCTTTTCCATTTTAACTTAATTTTTTTTAGGTGAGACAGACAATGATGCAGAGAGCACAGATAGAGGAGATATAGAGAGGAGGGAGATAGAGAGAGGAGATGAGGAAAGGGGAGTAAAAGAGGTAAGACAAACAGTGAATGAAGAAACAGAGACAAGACAATTCGAGAGAGAAGGAACAGAGAGAGGAGAGATGTGTTTATCACCTGTGAGGATGTGCTTAAACATTCTGCTAGACAGACAAAGTCAGGAGTATAATGCTATATCATTATGTACAAGTGCATTGCATTGGAAGCCCTGGATATGAGCCTCCCTCCCTCCCTCTCTCTCTCTCTCTCTCTCTTAAAGATTTTTGTTCTCTCTGTTTTGTCATTTAGTAAACTTTATAGATTTCCATCATAATATTCTTCTTGATTCTTTTTAACAAGAACTTAGATTAATGTATTGAATAGTGATTGTGTGACCTATGATGCAACAACCAGTGATACCCTTGGTACCATCAAATGATCCTATAGCAATGTCATCAGGATACACATACACTGGTAGGCCATGGCCCACCTTACCAGTGACCGCGTCGTGTTCCACCTGATCACAGAATTTATAGTTTACCCACATCTTTTTTTTACCACTACACCCCTGATTTTATGGAGGACCAAGTCTGCCAAAATAAGAAATAAATAAATAAATGAATATATGTGTCAATAAAAATATTTATATATAAAAATATACATAAAAATATACAAATATAAAATTATACATTTATTAATGAATATTATTTCCCTATTTATTTATTTCTGTGATCATTTATTTCTGTATTTATTTATTTTTATATTCATTTATTTCCATATTCTTTTATTTCTGTATTTATTTATTTCCATATATATTTATTTCCGTATTTCTACATCCTTAAGCTAATGAGAGGGCGGACTTAATCGTTCAGCCATAGCAAGCAAGCCAAGAGCGGGAGATAGAAACCATATATACGGTCTGTGATAGAAACAGATTGTGAACGTAAAAAATGTAGCTGGGGAGGAACCAAGGGTACAACACGGGGTTGGTTTGTAGGATAAATGATTCTTTCACCAACCCCAAAAAGAGATGCAATGTCACAAACAGAAAATGTAACTAACTGTGCCGATTAGTTGCGTTTTTTGTGGCTTCGGTGTCACTTGTTGTGCTCCGTTAACTACCATAGCTGCTCTCTCGCTCTGGAAATACAGAAATAAATATATACGGAAATAAATAAATACAGAAATAAAAGAATATGGAAACAAATTAATATAAAAATTTATAAAAACTGAAATAAATGATCACGGAAATAAATAAATAGGGAAATTATATTGATTAATAAATGTATAATTTTATATTTTTCTATTTTTATGTATATTTTTATGTATATGTTTATGTATATTTTTATGTATATTTTTATGTATAAATACTGTTATTGATGCATATATTTATTTATTTATTTATTTCTTATTTTGGCAGACTTGGTCCTCCATATGATTTTGACAATCTGATTTTGACAATATCATGCAAAACATCTGAATGTTATGTAAGGATACTGATCAAATGAAGCCATTAATTATCACATAGTTGTACTGGTAACAGAAATCACCCAAATGGGCCTGATCAAAGGTTTACATACCCTTGAATGTTTGGCCTTGTTACAGACACACAAGGTGAAACACAAAGGTTAAAATGTCAATTAAAGGTAAATGTTCCAAACCTGTGGCATTTTAATTAGCAATTAGTGTCTGGGTATAGTGAATGAGTTTGTTTGCTCTCACGTGGATGCATTGAGCAGGCTAGATACTGAGCCATGGGGAGCAAAAAATAACTTTCAAAAGACTTGAGTAATAAGGCACTGGAACTGCATAAAGTTGGAAAAGGATATAAAAATATATTCAAAACCTTGCAAATGGCAGTCAGTTTGTTCAGTCACTTTCAAAATGTAGCTCTGTTGTTTGGATATCAGGAGTGCTGTCAGTAGCAAGAATAACTCAAACAATCTTTATTGCCAAAACCATGTTATCCCCCTGCTCCAGTTTACAGACCATTACACACTTACGGGCAGGGGCGTCGGACTGGGGGTAAAACCAATACTGATTACAGGGGCCCAAAGGGGAGAGAGGGCCCTTGAAAAGTCTGGAATATATTGGGGTTGAGGAACATGGGGGCCCATCAGGACTGCCTATGCATAGGGCCCAGGATCTTGTGCTACACCGCTCCTTACGGGGCAAGTTTTAAAATGTGCTTTTAGCTTCTAAACATGTTAGAGATATTATTACTAGTGCATATAGCTATGTGCAGTGATTCCTTATAGTGAACACAGCGAATCTAACAAATCAATCAGTGTACATACAGTGCCTTGCGAAAGTATTCGGCCCCCTTGAACATTTAGACCGTTTGCCACATTTCAGGCTTCAAACATAAAGATATAAAACTGTAATTTTTTGTGAAGAAGCAACAACAAGTGGAACACAATCATGAAGTGGAATGAAATTTATTGGATATTTCAAACATTTTTAACAAAAAATGCCTGAAATGTGGCAAAAGGTCGAAAAGTTCAAGGGGGGCGAATACTTTCACAAGGCACTGTACCTGTGTTTATTTCACACTAGACGATTGTTGAAGTCATACAATCCAATACTCCAAAACATATGATAGATTCAACAGCCAAGAAGCTATAGACCCCAAGTTTCCACACCTGCACCTCCTTCCCTCGTTAGTACGGTATTTAGTTCTGAGTGTTTTGAGTCCTGTGTGGTTCTTTGTTCCTGTCCAGTTCTTCCTTGTGTGTTTCAATAATAAATATATGTTCAGAGAAGGCGCGCCTGCCTCCTCATCCTTGGAGCCGTGACAGAAAGAACCACCTTTATCAAATAGAGGCAGCGTCTTGTTCTTGGGGGTTTTTCGCCTGGGAGAAGGGGTTGGAGCTGATCCTGCCTCCACCACCGGAGTTTAAAGATGTCCCGGCGATGGAGGATTTGGAGCTCCCTGCTCTGCTGCCACCTGACCTCCCAGAACCCCAGTCGTCCGGACCCCCTGCTTGGCTGTTCCTGTCGTCCGGACCCCCTGCTCGGCCGACGCCGCCGTCCGGACCCCCTGCTCGGCCGATGCCGCCGTCCGGACCCCCTGCTCGGCCGACGCCGCCGTCCGGACCCCCTGCTCGGGCCGACGCCGCCGTCCGGACCCCCGTCCCTGACGCCGCCGTCCAGAACCCCGTCACTGAGGCCACGGGACCTCCGGACCCCCTGCTCAGCTGCCGCAAGGCCACCCCCGGTGTTCCCTGCCGCCCGGCTGCCCCCTGTGTCCCCGCTTGCCTGAGCCTCGCTACACTCCCCTGCCCTCGCTCCTCTCGAGTCTGTGTATGCTTGTTTTTGTGTTTCATTGTTTGTTGGTGGAGTGGTCGCGCCAGGTGTCGCTCCTTAGGTGGGGGGTTATGTCACAATGTCC
This sequence comes from Umbra pygmaea, assembly GCA_016801145.1. Lineage (NCBI taxonomy): Eukaryota > Metazoa > Chordata > Actinopteri > Esociformes > Umbridae > Umbra > Umbra pygmaea. Next base: position 32,281 of record JACXGM010002969.1, on the reverse strand, counting down.
CTAGTGTCGGTGTGTTTGTTCTGTGTTTCACCTTGTAGTGGTTTCTCCCTTGTGTGTTTTGTTTTGCTTATGTATTCCAGCTCTTTGTGTCACATGATCCCATCATATGTTTTTGTCAGCCTTTCAGTTCTGTTTTTTAGTCCACACCTGCACCTCCTTCCCTCGTTAGTACGGTATTTAGTTCTGAGTGTTTGTGAGTCCTGAGTGTTTTTTATTCCTGTCCAGTTCTTCCGTGTGTTTCAATAAAATATATGTTCAGTGAAGACGCCCCTGCGTCCTCATCCTTGGAGCCGTGACAGTCGTGATGACATTTCTTCATTCTCAATACCATAATGTAGCACAATATGGATAGACTTCGTCTTCGGTTTAACAACCTATGAAACTAATAAGGAACAATATTAAACTAAAATGACAAGCTTAATTTAGAATGGCTTAGGAACGATAGGCTATTTGGAGGTGGATAAACGCACTTTGGAGGTGGGTAAACGCAATTTCCAAATTTAGCCTCCACTACATCCCTGCTGGCGTCCTATTGTAGTAGGGCTAGCGCGGACAGACTCCTGATGCCACAAATGAAAAAATCTAAATTATTATTTTCTAAAGTTTACAAGGTCCAAAAGGCACCGGATAACAGGATTGTATATAATATAAACAACATATAATATAAACAACATACTACACATCGAAATTAAAATAGGGTGGTCTAAAAAAGGTTTTGGGGCGTGAGCTTTAAGCAGAGACTGGGTTGTATATTGCGGTTTCTATCATATTATTTAACAATCAGTCACTTCATGCAAGTCATTTCTCAAGTCTTAGGTTACCATGAGCGAACAGCTCTTTATGTTCTGAGAACAATGAGCATTCTCCCTTTTGTTTTACATTGTGAGAATCCAAAGTTAGCTGGCTATCAATGTTTCAGCTGCAATAATTTAGCTAGTTTGACAGCACAACCTTATTCTGCTAGCTAATTTGCTACGTTAGCTAGATAATGTAACGTTATGTTAGTTACCTGCTGAGTAAGTCTGACTAAGCTCTCCCTGTGTCCTTTCAAGTGGTGCAAGAAGTTTGCTGTTCAAGGGCAGCGGCTCTTTGGGGAGACCCAGCTCAGAAACCAATTAATTAGATTTCCCGCCACTCCGGAATACATAGGGCGACAGTAGTACAGTAAGATGCACAAGTAACGTGAAAAGTCAGATGAAACCGACTGGTATTCAGTGGAGTTAGGAGGGCACTTACATTACTGGTGCAAGGCCTGTGGGATTCTGTAGAGGTTTGGAGTTGAGGTTGCTCCTTGAGCACATTATCAAGACAGATAGAGGCAGAGATGAGTCTCCAGACTCATCCTCATCTCTGCATGCCAACTCCCTTTTTTGCACAATTATTAGGCAAGTCAGTATTTTGACCATATCATCATTTTTATGCATATATCCATGAATGGGGCTGTCGTTTGTAGCTGCCACACGACTTCTTAGGTAGTGAAAATATGTCCCGGGGGTGACCGCCCGGGCCCAATATGCCCGTGTCCGCAGGTTGGTGGACAGGTGGCTGTTGCCTGACCAGCTGACCGCCGCCCAGATTACAGAAAAGGTCGCAATGGATGAATTCCTCCGCCAGCTGCCCCATGATCAGAAGAGGGCGGTGGGCCAAGAAGCACCGACCACAGCCAGGGAGATGTTGGACCTCGTGGATCGGGTTGAAGCTGTTTTGGGGGGGCCGGGATAGCATACTCGCCTGGCAGGCAAAATGGAAAGTGGTCCAAATTTTAGACCGGTTGGAAACTGGCGATGAGACAGATGAACTCCCGACCCGGGTCCCAAGGTCGTACCCATGCCCACCGACCCAGGAAGCCGAAGTCCTTGTCCCAAAGCTTGGTTGGTCGGCTGTGCCATTCATGAGCAGGAGTGTGCCACTCTGATGTCCAGACAAGTTCAGCTTTTGAGACGACCCACCACGGCTACTTTGGACATCGGCAGTACAGTGACATTGGTGAGACCCTCCATCCTACCAGAAGGACACCCCCACCATGGTACCATTCCTCTTACCTGGGTTCACTGGGATGTGAAGCAGGTGCCTGCCACGTTCATCACCGTGGCCGGACCTCGGGGGGAGTGGACAATTACGACGGGAGTTGGATTCCAAGCCCTGTTGGACCTTGGACGCACGCAGCAACGCCTTCAGTGGAGATGGAAAGAGAACAGGAAAAGCAGTCCTGACCAAACACAGTCCCGTCATGCAATGTGGACCAGCTAAGAAGATGGAGACGTACTGACAATTGATGGAGTTCAGCAAAGATTACCAGAATCCAATTTCTCAATGCGTAATGGACTGTTGTATTATCACACACAACGACTTGTCACAGAGACTGAACTTCTGGTGGCGCCACGGCCAAAGATTACAGCCACACTGGAACTGGCACATACTCATCCACTGTCGGCAGCTAAGAACACATTGGAAAGAATAAAAGACCGTTTCCACTGGCCAGGAATGGATGTGGAAGTACGCCGGTTCTGCCAAAAATGCCCCGTGTGCCAAATGACCTCGCCACAGCGACCTCCCCCAGTGCCACTAATGCCTCTGCCCATAATACAGACACAGTTTGAACAGCTGGGCCTGGATATAGTCGCTCCACTGCCCCGGTCGAGCCGTGGCCATGAATACATTTTGGTCATGGTGGACTATGCCTCCCGATTTCCGGAAGCAGTACATTTGTGCAAAGCAACGTCGAAGGCAATAGCGAAAGAACTGTTCCAGTGGGTCATTCGCGTGGGAATTCCAGGGGACATTATTTCAAGTAAAATGCAATTTAATTATTAAAAAATCATACAATGTGACATTCTGTATTTTTGTTTTAGATTCTGTCTCTCACAGTTGACGTGTACCTATGATGAAAATTACAGACCTCTACATGCTTTGTAAGTAGGAAAACCCGCAAAATCGGCAGTGTATCAAATACTTGTTCTCCCCACTGTAGTTAACTGATAACTACTGAAATGATATGTTTCTTATTATATACCATTTGTTTACTACATTTTCTATCAATATTCAATATATATATTCCAACCTGTTAGGTTTCCACAACTAACAGGAAGGAAATAACAGGGTGGAATAAAAAAGTTAGACCTAGCTCTGCGAGTGCTTATGATCTAACTAGTTACTAACTTATTAGGTGTGATAGATTAGGTGTGATAGATAGTAACTAAATTATTAGGTGTGATAGATTGAAAAGAAAAAATGTGTGTGTGTGTGTGTGTGTGTGTGTGTGTGTGTGTGTGTGTGTGTGTGTGTGTGTGTGTGTGTGTGTGTGTGTGTGTGTGTGTGTGTGTGTGTGTGTGTGTGTGTTGTGTGTTGTGTGTTGTGTGTTGTGTGTTGTGTGTTGTGTGTTGTGTGTATGCATGTATGCATGTCTGTATGCATCTGTGTCTATGTGTATTCATATGTTAATGTGAGAGTAGGTAGCTAGAAATATGGCACATGTTTGCATATGTAAACATGTATAAGTGAAGAATCAATTTGTTTTGAATTTAACTAAAGGATTATAAAAATAGAAAAAGGGGGTAGGACCAGAAAAGTTTTTTCGAACTTCTTTCTATTCCTTTTTTAACATGGGAATTTCTTATTTGAACTACTTATAATGATTTTGGAAGATTGTGTTGATGTACATGTTTTTTATTATATGTTGTTTTAATTTTATTATGTATATATGTGTATATGTACTGTATGCATATATATTTTCTTCTTTTTTACATGTTCAAAATAAACTACTACTACTACAACAGCATTTTACTTCTAATATAAAACCATTTTCGAAAATTATAAAATGTTATTAACTTTCTTAAAAAAGTAGCCTAGCAGGGTGGAACTTTAGGGATGTGACAAACAGGTTGACAAAATAAAACTTCAAAAATAGATGAAACTGACAGTTCAAACTTACTTCAGTTGATTCATTTGAATTCCCGCAACAGGATATGATGTCATTTCACAAACATTATGTCATGGGAAGTGTAGGCTGATTACTTATACCTGAAAAACTGCAAACTAACAGGGTGGAAAATAATTTCAAGGACACAGAAAGTCACAAACTTTTTATTTGGTCTAAAAAATAATTACCAAATCATCTGACTTTTTTATTATTAATGAATAATACTCATTGTAAAAGTTGATTATTTGTGCCAAACACATTGTGAACATGTGTGCCAAATACAAAGTGTTTAAAATACAAAATAATATCTTTAAGAACTATTTAGTTTTATGATAAAGAAGACATAAACCTATAATTCAAAGCTCTTTTGAATAAACACTTTAAACATTTTAAGTCATCAAATATGAAGTAGGATTTCCTACTAAAGGGTTGACTCGTATGCACAATCTTAGTAGAATCATGAATTGTCTTCTGCAGTTAGCTTGAAACTCAAATGTTTTTTAAATTCTTTAGGACCTAGAGGCCTAAATAGGCCTAAATATCTCTTAATATAGCGAAAGGCATCTTCAAGTTAAAAAGACTTGTGCACGAGTAGTTCAGTGTAATCGTTCAATTGACCTGTGATCAAATTCTCATTCGCCATTGAAAGATTTGCTGTTTTTACTGAAAGACTCGAAAAGATCTGAATCGACCATCCTAATGCTTATGCTAATGCTAATCAAAAAGAGACAATAAATAATGACAACATAAATAGCTACAATATACAACATTGAGAAATATTGGATTTTATTTGACGTTTCAATTCAACAACGCGATGCAAGAACAAACACTGCATAAAGCAAAGTCTTCAAGTCAGCTTCTGAAATGACACCAGTAATACTTATTATATATTATAATATTCATGTATCCATTTCATTTTTGGTTAAAAGATAAATGTTCATAACTATTCATAAATAACATGAATATTACAATGAATATTACAATATAAATGCCTTCATTTAGAATATTAACAATCTTTTATTACACATTTACAATCCCATTTCCAACTAGCCTCTAACATGAATTTTACTGATGCACAAATTGCAGGAGTGAAACAGTATCTCAATACAGCAGGAATAGGATAGGACAATAAAATAAGAATGTTATGACATCTATATTTCATAAAAAGTATTAATAGGCCTGATTTTTCAGCCTGCATTACATTTAGTTGTGTCGCTCTACTCATACCATTGTCCAGAACTGTGTAAAAAAGATAGTGGAGCAATTCTGTTAAATTTGAGTCAGAGTTTCAATTTAAAAAATGTAAATGCATGACCTTATTCCCTCCAGTCTGATTTACTGGGTGGAGAGTAAACATGTCCTAAATGATGAATTGATCTATAGATTATCTGTCTAAAGATTCAACGTCACAATGATCCCCACAAATGTTGAAGTTTCACGTCTTTCACTGTCTCCTGCAAAACATAAAGCAGTAATTACAAATTATTACAAGGCATACAAAATATATCCTGAAATAGTTTAGGGAAATTTTACTTCCTTCAACCTGCCTCAGACCCAAGAGTCGAGGGGTGGAGGTTTGCGGTCAACCAAACCAACGGCAGGTCTTCCTGCCCGGATAAAGTGCTTCCTCTCCGGGATACTCTGAAAGAAAAATAGTTAAATTAATCTAGGGACACACCACTGAATATCTACCATATTGACCCTTCTGTACTGTATAGTAAGACGCTAATCTGTGTAGAGGTGTTGTCTGACCTGAAGTGGCTCTCTTTCCACCACGTGGCCTGGACCTTCACACACTCTGTCAGCTTGCTCAATGTTGGAGTATCCGTCTGCAGGAAAGACTCAGGAAATATAATAAACAACAGCCATTTCCAGAGTTGGGAACTAACTTGAGTAAAAGTACATTTCTGAGTTCACAAGTTTTGGGAAGCCCCTACGTAAGACCAAAATAATCAGGTAAAGGGAGTTTATATCTTATTAGTGACCTATAAAAAAAGAGTAAAGAAAATATCAACCACGGTTGCTGAGTAACTCAGAAATGTACTTTACTTTACTCACTATTCCAGCGCGATGCAGACGTTAACTGCAAGGGTTCATAGTGGTTAAGGTTAGGCTTAGATCGACTAATGGCAAGGGTTCTGAGTGGTTAAGGTTAGGGTATGGGTTTGGTTAAGGCTTACATCGAGATAACGCAAGGGTTCTGAGTGGTTAATGTTAGGCTTGCATCGCGATAACGGGAGTGGTTTCGTCCCCGGCGAGGCTCAATTAGCGTGTGTATTACACGCTTATGGAAAGGCGAGCCCGCGTGTGTATTACACGCTTGGGTGAGTCATGGCGTCACACTGACACGCTGGACCACGCTGGACCAGCGTGTCTATTACACGCTTGGCCGTGATAATGGGCTGCTAAATCTGACCTTGGTTTTTCTCCATCAGAGGCAGTGTGATGTCATCGTAGCCCGACTTTCTGCTTGTAGGTTTTTTGGCCATTCCAGTGGTTGATGGCTGAGAGTAAAAAAGCAAGAAAACAACAGTATGCGATTATGAAATAATGGTGTCCCATTCAGTGCCTGAATTAGAAATCAATAACAGATTGGTGTTTGTGCCACCCGCGTGGACAATTAAACATTGAACAGGGAATACAGCCTTGTACATCATGCCAAACCTTAAAGTGACTCTTGTTCCAACCTCCCTTATAGAGAGTGTTCCTCAGGTCTTTGTAGGCCCAAACTGTCTGCAAAACATGGGATGCTGCTTTGGTCTCCCGTGCAGATTGGCTAGCATAGAAATAACAGAATAACCCAGGTTCAACATCAAGGAGAGAAACCAGTTAGCTCCCGAAAAATACTGCTACAATAATCCACCTGGTCTTGTTGATAGCCACCAATTTCTGGATGGCGTGACTCTGTATGAGGCCCCTGGTGTTCTCTGGACTGTCCGAGATTATCTCATGGATGGTGTTCAGAATAGCAACCACTGTGTCGCCTTCCAGGTTCTTGGCTGGCCTCTGCTGACCACAGGGTAGGTTGCTCACCAGGTCCCTCATGGCGTAGCTCCCTATGGGACAGAGGAAAGGGTGAATAATTTATATGCTGCGTGTGCATGTGTGTGCGCTCTTGTGAGCATGTGTACCTATGAGATCCTTGTTGCGGCGATCTATAGCGAGGTTACGGAGAGCGATAGCTACAGCCCGGACCACTTTATCACCATCTGAACGAAGCAGCTCCACCAGAACTGGCAGCCCTTTCTCCTTCCGCACCGTGGCCCGGATGTAACTGGACCACTTAAAAACACACACAGAGAGTGTAATGGAAGAAAGCAATATATGAAATGGAACACTCCTATTTATACATACAGTGCATCCGGAAAGTACACACAGACCTTAACTTTTTCCACATTTTGTTATGTTACACCATTATTATTTCGCAAAAAATTCCACAGACAATACACTGAAAAAAATGGAAGGTTCCATTGTCAGATTTAATTAACAATATTATGTTTGATTTACACAAGTATGTTATGTTTCTCCTCATTTGTGAAAATATTATGTTGGATTTACACAAGTATGTTGTGTTTCTGAGGACATCAAACATAATACTGTTAAGTAAATCTGACAATGCAACCTTCCTATTTTTTTTAGTGATACCCCATAATGACAATGTGAAAGAAGTGTGTTTGAAATCTTAGCAAATTTGTTAAAAATAAAATACGAAAAAAACACATGTACATTAGTATTCACAGCCTTTGCCATAACACTAAAAAATGAGGTCCAGTGCATCCTGTTTCCACTGATAATCTTTGAGATGTTTCCACAACCTGACTGGAGTCCACTTGTGGTAAATTCAGTTGATTGGACATGGTTTGGAAAGGCGCACACCTGTCTATAAGAGGTTCCAAAGTTAACTGTGCATTTCAGGGCACAAACCAAGCCATGAAGTCCAAGGAATTGTCTGTAGACCTCCGAGACAGTCACAGATCGGTGGAACGGTACCGAAAGATATCTGCAGCATTTTAGGCCCCAATGATTACATTGATCTCCTTCATCCATGAACTCTTCCTAGAGCTGGCCGCCTGGCAAAACTGAGCGATCGGGGGAGTAAGAGAGGTGACCAAGTACCCGAGGTTGACAGAGCTCAAGCATTGGTGGAACTGAATTTGACAAGGTTTTAATATTATTCCCAGGAAACAACAAATTAAAGTATAAATTAATTTAATAGATAAAGAGTTTACAATTACATTACAAGTGTTAAAGATAAGTTTGCTTTGGAGACTTTAAGATTAAGAATGCATGCAATAAGGAAAGATTGGCCATGATGACCAAAGTAAGAGAGCCTGGAAATAAGTTAAGTCAGCTAAGTGAAGCTTCACCTTTTGTACCCCTGGTAAATATCTAAGGCCTTGGGGGTGAGATTGCTGTTTAGGGGGCTCAAGAGGAACTTCAAACCACATTGTTTTATCTATAGGTTACATTCCCATCTAGACCCTTCTTGGTCATCAGGCTAATGGATCATAAAACCCCCCTTAAACTTGATCTGCTTCGGGACGCAGGCCGCATTCCTATTCCATAACTCTCCTACTGGAAGGTACCCATAGGGGATATATTTATAGGCATACAGTCGTATGCAAAAGTTAAGGCACCCCTGACAATTTCCATAATTTTTATTTATAAATAATTGGTTGGTTGGATCAGCAATTTCATTTTGATATATCAAATAACCGAAGGACACAGTAATATTTAAATAGTGAAATTAGGTTTATTGGATGAACAGAAAATGTGCAATATGCATCAAAACAAAATCAGACAGGTGCATAAATATGGGCACCCTAACAGAAATATCGCATCAATATTTAGTTGAGCCTACTTTAGCAAAAATAACAGCATGTAGATGCTTCCTACATGAGTGTCTGGATTCTGTATGAAGGTATTTTGGTCCATTCCTCCTTGCAAAACATTTCCAGTTCAGTTAGGTTTGATGGTTGCCGAGCATGCACAGCCCGTTTCAAATCACCCCACAGATTTTCAATGATATTCATGTCTAGGGACTGGGATGATCATTCTAGAACATTGTACTTGTTCTTCTGCATAAATGTCAGAATACATTTTGAGAAGTGTTTTGTGTCATTGTCTTGTTTAAATATCCAGCCCCGGAGTAACTTTAACTTTGTGACTGATTCCTCTACAAGTATCTGCTGATATTGACTGGAATCCATGCGAAACTCAACTTCAACAAGATTCCCAGTACCGTCACTGGCCACACAGCCCCACAGCATGATGGAACCTCCACTAAATGTTACTGTGGGTAGCAAGTGTTTGTCTTCGAATGCTGTGTTCTTTTGCCATTATGCATAACGCCCCATGTTATGACCAAATAACTCTGTTTGTGGCGTGTGTGCAGAAAAGGCTTCTTCCGCATTACTCTCCCGTACAGCTTCTCCTTGTGCAAAGTGTGCTAAATTGTTGAACGATAGGCAGTGACACCATCTGCAGCAAGATGATGTTGTAGGTCTTTGGCAGTGGTCTGTGGGATGTTTTTGACCATTCTCACCATCCTTTGCCTCTTCAATATTTTACTTGGCCTGCTACTTCTGGCCTTAACAAGAGCTGTGCCTGTGGTCTTCCATTTCCTCACTATGTTCCACACAGTGGACACTGACAGCCTAAATCTCTGCAATAGCATGTTGTAGCCTTCCTGTTAACCATAATGTTGAACAATCTTTGTTTTCAGGTCATTTTTGTTAATCAGGTCAGTTATTTTGAGCCCCCCATGTTGCCACTCTTCAGATGTGAGTCAAAGAGAACAACAACTTGCAATTGGCAACCTTAAATACCTTTTCTCGTGATTGGATGCACCTGTCTATGAAGTTCAAGGCTTAATGAGCTCACCAAAAAAATTGTGTGTTCCAATTAATCAGTGCTAGGTAGTTACAGGTATTCAAATCAACAAAATGACAAGGGTGCCCAAATCTATGCACTTGTCTAATTTCGTTTTGATGCACATTGCACATTTTCTGTCAATCCAATGAACCTCATTTCACTACCAAATTATTACTGTGTCCTTCAGTTATTTGACAGATCAAAATGAAATTGCTGATCCAAACACCAAATTATTTATAAATGAAAATCATGGAAATTGTCAGGGGTGCTTCCATTTTTGCAAACGACTGTATATGTACTGAAAATAAAAACATCAGCCAATGCACAAGGATTAAACATGTATATTTCCCGATACATCAGCATTTCTCTGTGGAGAGAGGAGAATCTTCCAGAAGAACAACCATCTCTGCAGCACTCCACCAAACAGGCCTGTATGGTAGAATGGCCAGACGGAAGGCAGATGAGAGCCCACCCGGAGTTTGCTAAAAGGCACCTGAAGGACTCCCAGACCATGAGAAACAACATTCTCTGGTCTGATGAAACAAAGATTGAACTCTATGGCCTGAATGGCAAGCTTCATATCTGAAGGAAACCAGGCACTGCTCATGCCAATGTCATACCTAGAGTGAAGCTTATTGACGGCACCATCATGCTATGGGCATGTTTTCTGGCGACAGGAACTGGGAGACTAGTCAGAATCGTGGGAAAGATGAATGCAGCAATATACAGTGAAATCCTTGCTGAAAACCTGTTCCAGAGTGCTCTGGACCTTAGACTGGGGCAAATGTTCATCTTCCAACAGGACAACGACCCTAAGCACACAGCCAGGATAACAAAGGAGTGGCTAAGGACAATTATGTGAATGTCCTTGAGTGGCCCAGCCAGAGCCCAGACTTGAACCCGATTGAAAATCTCTGGATAGATCTAATTATGGCTGTGCACCGATGCGCCCCATCCAACCTGATGGAACTTGAAAAGTCCTGCAGAGAAGAATGGGAGAAACTGCCCAAAATCAGGTGTGCCAAGCTTGTAGCATAATACTCAAAAAGACTTGAGACTGTAATTGCTGCCAAAGGTGCTTCAGCAAAGTACTGAGCAGATGCTGTGACTACTGAAGTACATTATGCTTATTCAAACAAACGTCTTTCACATTGTCATTATAGGGTATGTTTTGTAGACTTTTGAGGGAAATAATGAATTAAATCCATTTCGGAATAAGGGTGTAACATAACAAAATGTGGAAAAAGTGAAGCGCTGTGAATACTTTATGGATGCACTGTGCTCATACTTCACAAACCTTCAGGCTGCCTTCAACCAACCCTTCACAATGGTAGAGACAGTGTGGTTCAAGTCAAGACAAAGATAAAGTAAAGAAAATAAGATGTGAACCAATATAATCTCTATTGTTCGCTAGTCTCAGAAAAACATCTCAGAGGGCTGCCGAATGACACTGCATTGATGTCACTTCCACATTCAATGGTATCGTTGTAGACAGGAGTTCATCTACTGGTCACGGCATACTGCCACTGCCTCGAGTTCTTGTCTGGCTCTGGGGACTCAGTGCGATTGTTGGCCGATGTATGCATTCTCCTTGAAGCGCAAAGCTACGTGAAGTACTTTCCAGTTGAGCGAGCAGTGTAATATGCGTTGGACACAAATGGTGTTTGACTCCACTGAGCCCATTGGGAGGCAAGGTTATAATGGACCAATTTTACTTGGGCTTGGGGGAAGAAAATAAAATAAAAACGATGACCCCGGCCCTCCCCGGCCCTCACTCACAGCCCAGTGTCCTGCAGCAAGGTTCTGAAGAGCTCCAGCTGCTGCCTCCAGAGTGTTGTGGTTATGACTGCGAGTGAGAAGAGACAGGTACAGCCTCACCACCTCTGGCTGGTAAAGAAGCTCCAGACCTACAGACAGACACAGAGAAACGAGCAGAGAACTCTCACATTGGTGCTGTCCTGATCAGACGTAATGAGTTCTTAAGCCAGATACCACCCGACGGTTGGGTTAGCCACCAGCACATAAAGCACTTGAAAAGTTAGCACAGTTCAGACTCCCTGCTTGCCGAGTACTGTTTTATGAATATACTTTTCTGACAGCTTTGAAATCCGAGGCCAAAGTGAGATGGCTTATAGCAGGATGACATGAAAAATGCAGTAGTAGTTTCCTTATGAAGTCAAAAACAACATCTCAAACTCTGACCACCAGCACAAAACACCAATTTTTTCAGAGCACTGCAAGACACAGATCAAATATTAATTAGATATCAGATACTACCTCTAGAGAATGTAAGCAGGCTTACACAACTAGGCTGTGAAACTCAACTTTATTGAGTTAGTATTTTAGAACGAGAATAGAATGGACGGCTGCAGATCTGACTTTCTAGGGCTCTTTATGACCCAGAGCTTTCCGAAATATCTGTACATTTTTGGATCATATTCAACATTAATTAGACAACAAAGAATGGTAGGCATTAGCTCTCATACCAATGCATTTTCACGGCAAGATGTGGGTAACCATGCGCAATGGAAATTACATTACATATAGGCAGAATTACGATTTGGCCAATCAAAATGTGAGTTCTTTTATGTGTTGAATCTCCGTTCTACTGGAACACTTCCAAGAATAGACCGATTGTTTACAATTCAAAGTACTTGGGGAATGTTTAGTTCAGGGATAATATGCTAGGTTAGTGATGTTAAGGTTAGGATAAGGTGAGTTTAAGGTTAAGGTAAACTGACTTTTTTACGTTTCGTAAACGTACCAGGCATGCGTTTTCCTGCCTCTGGAAATGTCACATGTGGACATATTTTTTTTTACGATTTTGTATTTATCGCTGTGAGAACAGCCTTTACATACCTATAATTACACTATGGTTACAAGTCACATGCCTTCTTATTTTGCCATAATTCTCAAAACATACAGCTGGAGGTTTCTGCCTAAAGACTATGCAAACAACCAACCTGTATTTATTAATCTGGATTCTGCCTAAAGAATCTGGATTCTGCCTAAAGACTCTGCATACAGCCAACCTGTATTTATTGGTCTGGATTCTGCCTAAAGAATCTGGATACAGCCCACCGGTATTTATTGATCTGGATTCTGCCTATTGAATCTGCAAACAACCAACTTGTATTTATTAATCTGGATTCTGCCTAAAGAATCTGGATACTGCCCACCTGTATTTATTAATCTGGATTCTGCCTAAAGACTCTACATATAGCCAACCTAAATTTATTGATCTGGATTCTGCCTAAAGAATCTGGATATGTGGCCCAAATAGTTAATGTACTTTTATAATCTCACCCAGCACATCCAGAATATGACTGGTTACCCCTAAGAGTCTGGTTTCTCTCCAGGTGTCTTTCTAAGCTTTAAACCTATTAAGGGATTTTTTCCTTTCCGCTGTGCCTCAATGTTGTTGTTGCTTGCTCTTTGGGGGTTTCAGGCTGGGTGTCTGTGTATAAACAGTTTGTGACAGCTGCTGATGTAAAAATGGCTTTATAAAATACATTTGAGTTATTGATTGATACAAATTGAATCACCATCTGCTCTAAAAAATGATGCGTGTACATAATTTTAAACATCACAGAAGGCTACTTAGATGTGCTATATGTAGAATTTCTGTAACATCAAAACTCTCAGTGACGCTTACAAATGCTATAAAAACTGTATTTCTTGATGTTTAAAAAATACAGAAAACGATTTATATGGGATGATGATTCCATACATATGCAGTACTTTGTTACACACTAAAGCACAGCCTAAAACGCATAATTTATATAAAAGACGGGCCGCCTTTGTGTCTTAATGGAGTAGAAGGAGGAGGGGTGTTGAGAACCAAAGAGAGTGAATGATATATTTTGTTGCATTAACCATGTTGATTGTTTACTCTCAGTAAAAACATTAGCTAAAAAAAAGAGGGTCCGTCCTGTGTCTATTGACAAATACTGTGGAAGCAAGACTCGTCATTCCTGTTCAAATGATAACATAAGCATTGCATACTGCAGGGAATCATTGTCCCAGCTGAATTGCCAGCAGCATAGCGCCCTGTGTTCCACTGTTGGTTTGCTTCTAAAGCTAAGCAGGGTTGGGCCTGGTTAGTCCCAGGATGGAAGACCAAAGGCTGCTGGAAGTGGTGTTGGAGGGCCAGTAGGGGGCACTCTTCCATCTGGTCCAAATATTATTCCCAATGCCCCAGGGCACTGAAGGGGCCCTGTGTAAGGTGGTGTCTTTTGGATGGGTTAAACGGGTGTCCTGACACTTTGTGGTCACTAAAGATCTCATGGCACTATTCATAAGAGTAGGACTGACAACCCTGGTGTCCTGGACACATTTCCAAACTGGCCTTAATACCATAATTGCAAACTAATCATCCCCAGCTTTCAATTGGCTCTTTCATCCCCTTCCCTCCCCCCACTTCTCCCCAGGCCATTGCTGTAAATGAGCTGTACTCAGTCAACTTGCCTGGTAAAATAAAGGTAAATTACTTTCTCATATTTTGTACAGCTTTGTAATTTGGTCAGTGAAAGAACCAGTAGTTCTACCTGATGGTGTTACATTCTACAAATAGAATTGCTTTGTTAAAAGCAAACAAAATAATTGAGAGTTGAAAGCATATCCCTGTGAATTGAGACTGAAATGATTAATCTTTGACATTGAAGTTATTCCGCAGCCCATTATCCAGAGCAACTTTAGAGAGTGAATGAATGTTTTTATTTAATTGTTATTACTAATGATATAATAGCAGGAAGTAGAGGCTAGGAAGACAGGCACAGATGAGACAGAGAGGAAGAGCAAAGCCAGTGGCCAATCCTGGGTTCAGTCCCCGGTTGCGAGGGAGCACGTATGGTCCAGAGTCAGGAGCTTAGACCGCTAAACCAAACTCTGCTACGAGAGCATACATTTTAATATATCTTTCTTCTGGACCCATAGCTGGAATCAAACCCACAATTCCAGTATTGCAGGCTCTGTGCTCTTAATAACTGTGCTGGGGACTAAAGCTCACATGCAGAATGATGCTGAATGGATTTTTAATTGGTAAAAAATGATCCTTTATTATGGAATTTGGTAGTGTTTTGATCTGACAGTAACATTATGATATACCATAAGCCCATAGCAGTATATTTGGTTTCTCTATGAGGATGAATAATCATTTTTATTTTACAGACATTGATTTAGCTTTGATCTAACTTTGTTAAACTCACTGCATTCTTTGAGTTGAGCCTTTAGCAGAGACTGTGTGCACAGAATAAAGAAAGAAGCTGGACCTACAGGCATGTTCAAAATAGATAATACTTCACAGTGAAATCATTGCTGGTGTGAGTGTAAATTAGATATTCACACTGCTTTTATGTTGAATGAATATGCTGCCCAGTAAGAGGATTTGGCCTGTGCCAACATAACATTTTATTTTGTACAAAAGCTCAAACACCCACACTACATGTAAACACGGGTCACTATTGCATTATTAACAAGTGGATGTGGTAGGCTTCAGCTCTTATCAGCATTCAGAGAGCTGTTCTGTGCTTGGACAACTATCTATCTGTATATTGTATCGCCCACTCTCTTCAAACATATTCACAGACTGAATTATTCCTCTGCACTCCGTCGATCTGAGAGGTTCTGATACATTATCTGGGCAGATACTCTACCCTTTTCTCAGTATGTTAGCCTCAGGGTTCAAAATGAGGGGATGGGTAACAAAATGAAATAAGTATAAAAAATAAAACGTCTGGTTATTCACAAAATATTGTATTTATTGCCTGTACTTCTGGGACATATTTCTAAGAACCAAAGAAAACAACAACTATTGTTTTTAACATAACATCCACTAAATCCAGCACATCTGCGTATCTGCGCCTGTATAGGTCTTACTGAGTATAGCTGTGTAGAGTTCTGACTGAGTATAGCTGTGTAGAGTTCTGACTGAGT
>JACXGM010002969.1:0-16454 GCA_016801145.1 Umbra pygmaea | reverse complement strand
CTGCCAAGATACTGGTCAGAGAGACATTCTAGCTACGCACGCTGGTAGCAACCCGGTTAGAGTGCAGAACGAGAGAAATACCTCTCCATTAGAATTCTGTTACAGGGTATCCATATTCAGCCAGGCAAACCTAAAGCTGCTGGGCGGAAGCTGGTGTTAGCTGGGATGCTTGTGTGTTGTCTAATCCTGGCTGTACGCTTGTAACCTGCTTACACCACACTGATTGCAGCCGCTGGCAGGAGTAACAGGGGCCCCTTGACTGAATGGACTTGTGCTGATTGGCTACACAGGTCCGCCTAGCATGGGCAGATCCCTGTGTCATCATCGTCATCATCACCAACCTTTCTGACACATTTAGAAGGACACTGCTGGGTCATCACCAAAATGTCCCTTTGAACCAGGTCTAGACTTCTACCTCAAAAGACATTAACCACGCTCAGGGACAGATTTTGTATCTGTATGTATCTGATTTCAATCCGCAGCGGCAGAGACTATCATATCTATGTAAAAGGGAGATGTGTTATCTATTCAATTATGAAAACTTTCTGGTTTCCATGTCTTCTGTCTTTTGAATTGAAATGACTAGTACACAAATCTCTCAACCGTCTAGAACATCGCATAATGCCTGCTTAAATCACACGCTGTAGTTCGTACAACACAGACAGCTTACCATTACATGACACGAAATACATTCCATCACCCGTTAATTTGACGCTAAATATAATCTATAATAGCTGTCAATACAAAAGCACATACGCACAATCTCTTTTATCTAGAGTTGCCACAGCAACCACATAAAGCTTAAACTAGGAGAGTGTGCTTGTATTCACAATGTAATTCTGTTAAGGCATTCAGACAGCCTGTTGTTGTGTCTGAGCTCTTCCAATATAATCCAAGTACTTCTTTATATTATAATAAGTTGGAGTCATCATGCACAATGAAACACTGTACAGATACCTGATGACACAGGGTTTTGAACACTGAAGGTCTTTTCAATAGTTTTTGTAGTGAACTCATATCTTTGCCAATCCACAGTTCACTAAAGATGCTCCATACCTTTCATTGGTTCTGTACGTTTGGGTAAATCCAGTGTACTATATTTTTTTTCACTTGGTCCATTTCTCCAGTCTAGAAGAAGCATGCACACAAGCAACAACACACACACACACACACACACGTACACACACACACCAATGTTAACATAATGAAAATGTCAAGGTATAATAGACTGAATAAGTATGGAAAAAAAGATAGTTAGAATGTATTGAGGACAACTTACTTTGATTGAACCACTCCTCTTTTGAAAGGTGATAAAAGAAAATGGAAGAGACACATAAGGAGGTCACACCAATGCAAATCAGGGTAGCAATACATTCCACAGCAGAGACAACACAGTGCCATGCAAAAACAGACAGCCAATCACATAGCGCCATCATGAGGCCCACTTCAGCTCACCCTTGGGCTTCTTCCCTCCAAAACAGTCCGCTTCATTCTTCTTCTTCTGGTTTCCTGCCGACGCTGATCGTGGCATCTGATTGGCCATGGGTTCCTGAAATCTCTCCGCCCCTGGCACTTCCTTGTGGACGTGATAAGACAGGTTTCTGAGGATGCAGACACAGTTCTCTACAGACTGGGACAGAGACGGGGTGAGACAGGACATTAGTCATCATAAGCACAGAAAATAGAAAGGACCTAATATTTCATGTGGTCCAGAATACATTTGGTTAATGTACTGACTCATTCTCTATTGCATTATAAAAGGACAGAATAGCTTTGATAGATCAATACAGTGCCCTCCTTAAGTATTGGGACAGTAAGAACAAAGAATATGACACAAGAGCACAGACAGTCTCCTTTTATTTCTGTCTGTTTCAACACACATTTTACCAACTAAGAATAACAAATCAACATTTTGGAATGTCCTGAAAGAAAAAAGAAACCAATGGTGTCTTAAGCAATCGGCATCAATCAGGTTGGCCAAAGAAAACAACAGCAGTCGATGACTTTTATCACTGATCAAAGCTTTTAAACACAAACTTATAGTAAGTTTCAGTAAAATAACCAACAACCTCCAGAAGGCGGAAGTGAAAATGTCTAAATCTACTGTTGGCAGAAGATATTGGCAGCAGAATTCTAAGGATCCAGTGCCAGAAGCCAACCTCTGATCAGCACTAACAACAGAAAGACCAGATTAGCATTTGCAAAAAAGTACAGAGATCAGCCACTACAGTTTTAGGGACAGATGAAACCTAGAAAAAAATAGAAAAAGAAAACTGTGGGAATGCATACCACCTTACCTGTTGATGAATGTTGGAAGTAGTATCATGGCATGGGCATGCATGGCTGCCTCTGGAACAGGCTCACTCATCTTTATGAATGATCTAATGAATAATGCCTGCAGCAGAATTAATTCAGATGTGTACAGATGTGAAACAGAAATAAAAGGTGACAGTCTGTACTCTTGCCTCATATTAACCTTTGCACTGTAAACGTATGCTTTGAGTGTACTGTAAACATAGAAATGTTGACTTTACTGTCCCAATACCTATGTCGGGCATGGAATGTTTGCATTCACCTTGTTGTCGGTCTCCTTGTTGGCGACAGCTGACTGAAGGGCATGAAGAAGAGCATCCACAAGCCCCTCACACTGCCTCAACCTCTGGCGAGCCTCTGCCCCATCTGAGCTCACATTCCTGTGGAAGCAATACAATTAAATCCGACGTGCAATTATGAACTGGCAAAAACATGCGTGTAGCTTCCAAGGTGTGCATGTAGCTGGTAGTCAGTACCGCAGACATCCAGAGGTGTTCTTGAACACAATAGTCCACTCTGTCTCCTTGGGTCTGGAGTGCTCCGTGGGTTCTCTCCTCCAGCCGGACTGGGGGATGATGACCTCATCCGTCAGCGTCTGGAGCCCATGGTTGATGACCATCATCTTCAGAGGCTCATGAGATGAGAGGTTCCACAGGGTCCCTACAGAAAGTTAGATGCAATTTCATTCCTTTAATCTGGATGATTTTAACATAGTAGGTTGGGCAATCAATGTGAATCCTAACCCTAGCGGAGATGTTCCTTCATCGGCTCAATGTACCTGTGACCAGCTCTCTGACCTCCATGTTGGTGGACTTCCTCAGGAGCCTGACCAGAGCAGGGATGCCATCACAGTTCTTGATGGCCACCTTGTTTTGGTGGTCCTTTCCATAGGAGATGTTCCTCAATGCTCCACAGGCCTTGCGGTGGACCTCGGCTTTTGGGTGGTCCAGGAGCCCCACGAGGACCGGAACGCCCTTCAGCTGCCTGACGTCCTGCTTGATGCGGTCGTTCTCGTAGCAGAGGTGCTGCAGGTAAGCGGCGGCATTGGACTTGACTGGGTCCATGGGATGACTGAGCATGGTAATGACCTCCCTCAGGTTAGGGTCCCTCCAACGGGGGTCCTTCCGGATGCTGTCCAGGCTGACCATGCTGCTGCGCTTGTGGGGGAACTGTAGTGTCTGGGCCCTGGACATGGCTTGGAAGAAGGAGGCCGGGTCCCCGTCCACCTGGGACATGATGGCCTCCTCGTAACCACCTCTGGGGAAATAGAGAGGGAAGGAGGGGTTAAGTGGGGAGGGGGGGCGGAGACAAGGGAAAGAGATGGGCCTACAGGTAGACGGAGACAGACAGAAAGCACAGAGAGCAATTAGATTTGATCTGTTCAACAGTCGGTGCTATTTGTTCTGGTGTGTTTTCGGAATAGTTGCACAAATAGATATTTTATCAGGTTGACAGCCTCCGTTCCAAAGAGTTGAGGAGAGAGAGAGAGAGAGATAGGTGGCAGAGAGATAGATATCCAGTGTCCTCGGTAAACAGCTCATTCACAGCTTATGAGCTGAGTAAAGTCCTGCCGTCCGTCAGTAAAACAGGTGAAACCTCCCAGTTTATAGGCTGGTGTCAAGCAGCTCCCACTGATTGATACCACCTGCTGCTAAACTGCGGACCATCTGTCTCACCCTCTCACCAGGACGACACCCCAGGGACGACTGCAGCTAGCAGCTACTAAGGGAGCTCACTGCTATGCAATGCATTACAGACTTTCCCTAATAGGTTCCAATCCATACTGAGCTGAATTATTCCGTCAGGTTGTATATTATGATTTTCTAGTCTCCTTGTAAAAAAAGAGAAACTCTCAATCTAGTCAGAGACTTTTACGCCCTGATACAGTACATTAGGTTAATTCTTTGGTAGCAAAAATTACACAGACTGTGCCCTCATTTTTCAAATTACTACCTACACACAACGGAAATCAATGCCTTGTCTTGAGGAAAGCATTCAACTTTGTTAAGGGTAAACTCATTTACAGAGAGAGTATTGATATGTGTGTGGCACAAATTGAATGTCCTTTTACTGCTGTCCATTCTCTGAATGTAAAAAACTACTTTTAATTGTAATAAAGGACACAACTATAAATCAATAGATTCTGCATTCTACCAAACCTCCTGTGTTTTTCACAAATAGTTAGCCCATAGTCTAACCTGGTTCGGGAAGGTTCCCTAAGCAGCTCCATGGTTGTCATGGGTCTGAGCTGGTGGATTCCCCCCAGCGTGGCGTAGCTGCAGGAAGGGTAGTCAGCCTTCACTTCCTGTGTGTCCCCTGGTCCATCCCCCTTGGTCTGGTTGGTCAGGCCAACCTGGCCGTAGTTGTCCCTGGGTATCGGCAGTGTGTAGTGGCCCCCGGGCTGTGCTTGGTAGTTTCTGGATGGCCAGTAGTTGTGGAGAGAGGTGTGTTGGATGCCTCCTCGAGACAGGCTGCCATACCCAGCACACGCGTCCCCTCCAAGGGCCCGAAAGTGAATGTCAGGGAGGGTGTAGATGTTCTGGCCGTCAGTGGTCTCTGCGTTGGCGTCTGTGTTGGCCTCACTGCTCCCGTTGTTGTATGGAGGGGGGAGCACTGTGGTTGTAGCGGTGGTAGAGATGGGAACGGTGAGGGATTCAGAGCTTTGTTTGGTCAGGGGGCTGGGCTGGAGAGACGGAAGGTCCTGACCTCTGGTAACTAGGGGAGGCTGCGGGGCTGGAGGCAGCTGGGGGGAGGGTGTGTCTAGGGGGTCCTGAGTCTCTGCCTGCTCATTTCTCAGTTCCACAGCTTTGGGGTCCTGTAGAAAGAAGTCTCACAGTTAGTCTGAACGCAGCAGTCAGGCTGCTTCACTCTCTGTGGGATGTAACATCCCATCTCCATCTCATCATCAGCCACATCCATTACATCTCATTCTAAAGGGAAACTCGCTGCCTACCACTGGTATCCATTTTACTACAGCACTCTGAGCACATCCACTGAAACTGCTACTACTAATGTTTTCCCCAGCATCAAAGAAATCATAAGGGTACACTTTTGGTCTGTAGCTAACGTGGCAGAGCATGGTACATGTAATTGCCATGGTACTGTGTTCGATTCCCTGGGCCACAGCTCTGTACAATGTATATGAATTGCCTGAATGTAAGTACTTTTGGTTAAAAGCATCTGGTAAATGGCATACATTATTATACTATAAACATTAACCCTCTATTAAACAAAACAAAGACTTCCCTCACCAGCTCTTGTCTCACTTGAATAATCCATAATTTTTATTCCAGCATATTTTTGGCTTTGAGGTGGGCTGGTAAATAATGAATTCTGCTTGGCTGCCAGTGAATAATGTATTTCCCCAGTTAGAAATTAGTATAGATTGGACTGTGATGAAACAAGCTGAGGTCCAGATACTGTTGAATATACAGTAAATTGCAGGGAATTCAAATGGTCTGCTAAATGGAAGTGGATTCTGATGTTAACACTTTCAAAACCACCAGTGTAAACATGCAGTGTGTGTTTTTAGCTTGCAATACTATGATGTAAATATGCAGGAAGTCAATGATGCAAATAGACTGATGTATAGGATTGTGACAATACAACATTAGGAAAAGATTTCTGGCTTTCTCTGGCCCAGATACAATAGGGTTAGCAACTATGTCCCCAAGGGAAATTCTGGCAGTCTAGCACAATGCAGCCTTTGGTTCTAAAGCTGTCTAAGGCCATTAGATTTACATGGCTTTGAATCACAATTTGTCCCTGGCGAAATGCTCAGATTAAAAACACGTCATGGTTCTCCAGGGCTACGGAGAGAAAAAACACAGCCCAACAGAGATTGTTTCTTATTGTTTCCGATGACTGTGTCATAAATCTGAATGCACAGCCATGAGAAGCCTTGATAGGCAAAATGATGAAGGATTAATCCATGCTTCAGATAGCAGAATACAGAATGATTGCTGTACGTTCCTGGGGGAGATACACTGCACAGATCATTGTCGACTAGCTGAGGTTAAATAACGTCTGATTGCTTAATGAAGTAATAAAAGTCAATGTTGCATGGGGATGAATACCTCCGTCTCTGTGTGTGCTTGTGTCTCGGACTCTGTGGTGGAGCTGCCATTGGTTGAGGTGACCACGGAAATGTTGGAGGTGGGGGTATCTAGGTCATCGTCTGCAGGCGATAGAGGCTCTACAGTTGGCTCCTTTGGTTCCAGGTTCATGGCCCCAAAAGGAGCAGGTCCATCTGGTATCTGCTCCTACGTGACAGTGGAAAGAGTTAGATAAACACTCCTTCACTCCAAGAAAGCACATGGTACTTAGAGGTATACGTACTGTATGCTACTGTATAACACTGCATAGTAGTTATAGGGTTAGAATATACAGTACTACTATTACTACAGGCTTGTATGTAGTAATGTAGATAGACATAATATGCCACTACTATAGACCAGTACATATTAGATATAGGGTTAGAATATACAGTAATAGTATTACTACAGGCTTGTATGTAGTACTGTAGATAGACAGAATATGCTACTACTATAGACCAGTACATAATATTTACAGGGTTAGAATATAAAGTACTAGTATTACTACAGGCTTGTATGTAGTACTGTAGATAGACAGAATATGCTACTACTATAGACCAGTACATAATATATATAGGGTTAGAATTACAGTACTAGTATTACTACAGGCTTGTATGTAGTACTGTAGATAGACAGAATATGCTACTACTATAGACCAGTACATAATATATATATAGGGTTAGAATACAGCTCTGCTTGAAAGTTGGTGAACCCTACATACAATATTCTTGTTTTGTGCCCTAGTTTGGTGTTGTGGTCTAAGCTCTAACTCTGAAACGACTCGGTGACGGCCACTGTCTGAGCCCTTTTTCTCTGTCTCCCCCTACACAGCTTAAAAGAAGTACGGTATCCTGCAAAAGAAAACTTTATTAATAGTCTTATATAAACCTCATTTGGTAGTAAAGATATTTCAAATCAAGAACAAAATGAAAAAAATATATATTTTCACTGTGTATTTAATAAAAGTGGTTCAGTCTACAAAAACTCAGATTTCATGTGCGCAAATATATGTGGACCCTTTTAATTAAATGGTTTGTAAGCAGTGAAAACTTGGAGTAACTGTCTCCTATAGCCACTAATAGATGTCCTACAGATGTCACTGACATCTGTGTTGAGGGATTTTTGCCCACTCCTCCCTACAGAACCTATTGAAAGAGGTTTCAAGGGTGTCTGGCATGTATTGCCTGCTTCGGGTCCTGCCACAGCATCTCGATTGGATTAAGGTCAGGATTTTGAAATCCAATCCAAAACACAAATCTTCATTCCCCTGAGCCATTATTTGGTAAATTTGTTTAAATGCTCATCTCTATTTATCAGCGTTCTAGTCAAACTCTTTCCTAAAGATCTCTCCTCCTTTACATGTAATTGGTTCATTTTGTACCCAATTACTTGCCCACCTGATTCTACTTACCTATTTGATTTAATCAATGCAATTTGGGGCTCACTTATGTTTGCACCTGCACTAATAAATATTTTATTTAATCACTACATGAATGATTATCTTTGAACCAACACAGAATAATTAAATATAAACATCATATAAAAAGCCTGGTTATGATTAAATGAAAATGTCATGGTGAACACTAAACAATTCATCATTGCACAAGGCGTTCGTTCACATACATTCCAACAGCACTGTACATACAGTACAGTAATTATACTACTACAGGCAGTAGATTGAGGGTTAGAATATTCTACTAATGTAGTGCAGGACATTGTAGAAAGACGGTTAGAATATACTACTACTACAGTATTGACCAGTGTAGAGCGATTTGTTCATAGTAGAAACTAATACATAGTAGTAATTGATACAGACTCCTACACAGTAGACCTGGCACAGCGCTGGGAAGAAATCTGGTTAGACATCCTACTCCCACAGACCAAGTATGGGAGACAAACAGAATAAGAGAGAGAGAGAGTAGAAGAGTACCAAGAAGATAAAGACATGAAGTACAGGTGACAGGCCTGTTGAGAGCAGAACAGGGTATTATTTAAATGTGAGAATTAGATCCACCTCTTTAATTAAAGCAGCATTGGTTTGATCCCTTGAGAACCTCTCGCCCGTCGACCAATCGCCTGCCGCCGTTCTGCTGACCTTTCACTTCCCCTGCTGACTGTTCACAATTGTTCATTTTAGGCTCTCTCTTTCAAACACCCACTTCACTGTATAGAGCTAGCAACAAAGCTATTCAGCCTTTCCACACCGACGTGTGGCCCCGTCTGTGGAACAACACCGAGGACTGTGAAGGCCTGTAATTGTGGAGGTTCAGGTGTTGAGAGTTGATGCGTTAAAAGAGTAACTGTGCAATTATGTGGATTAATGAGTAGGAATGGTTTGGCATAAGAACTGAGATATAACAAAGTCTTCTCTTTAATCAGCCTTTCCCTGCAGCGAGTCTGACACTGGCTAATTTTGTGATTTATTTCTCTTAAAGAAGAAGCTAACATCTTTCCCTCTTGGGATCCATTGAAATATACAAAAGAAATAACTTAAACTGGCTCTATGGAGAATATAAAGAGGTATGAAATATGTTACAGTATTAACAATAACAAATTGACATTTCTGCATACTGGATACTCTGTAGAGAATGAAGACTCTATTTTGATCGCATTCTAAAGCTCTAGAGGTTCTGAATCTTGGATCGTAGTCTGTGACCGTGTATTGAAACAAAAATAATATTGATTTATGTGCCAATATCTCTTGCAAGCCTGCGGACAATCTGTTAACATAAAATTCCCTGCATCATATCGCTGTACTAAATTAAAGTGCTCTTAATCCCACTGTGCAGAAACAAATGACAATATCCGGTTGCTGGAAGAGCTTGAGGGAATTCATATTGCAGAAGTTCAGCACTATAGAAATGGTCATATGACAATGAGCCGACATCGGCAGTGTTTACTGTGAATTAGACAGACACTTTGAGATTATGTTTTGGCAACATACACATTCCACCATTTGGAAGCACAACCATAAAGCAATGTTGGAAATATGTGGAGGAAAAATGTGTTGCCATTTGATTTCCTATACAACAAAGGGCGTTTTGGGCCCAGGTACCTCTTCTGTACATGATAAGCAAAGGTTTTCTGGGGGGAATTTACAAAAAAGACTCTATGGCAAGACTTCTGCTGTGTGACGTTAGCAACCTGAAGTTCCTTCTTAACACCACCTCTAAATTGACTGTGTTGGTTACATGCTGTAGAATGCATAAATTCCCTCTACATTCTGCTTGTAACATTTCCAGTTAATTTATATAGTACTGAAATTTAGTAATGTAGACTAAAGCAAACACTTACCGATACACACAGTATATTCAATAATACTGAATTCAACAATATTCAACTATGTGTAATAGTGCACATAAAATCCAAATGAAACAGTAGCATCCTGAATGTAAACTGGTCTATAGAATTTGGCGCTGGAGTTACAATAACAATTAAATCAATTTTAAATAAAATAATAATAATGAATTGGAGAACTTCATTCACTGGCAGCCTCCATTTCCTAAACACAATGTCAAACACGAGAGCCCCCATCTTCATGCAAATACGTCTGTCAGCGTAAAGAGAGAGAAGGGAGATGAAACGCTCAGTCAACACAGAGAGAGAGAGAGAGAGAGAGAGAGAGAGAGAGAGAGAGAGAGAGAGAGAGAGAGAGAGAGAGAGAGAGAGAGAGAGAGAGAGAGAGAGAGAGAGAGATGATGCAGGCTTAAACAGTCTGGTACCAATAAATGATCGGAGGTAGGCTATTGTACAACAGAGTTAAATGGATAGCTAGCTTGCTAGGAATAGGCAGGGTATCTTTGTCTCTAGGGAAGGCTTGAAGGAAGGATGTTAATATGTCTGGATAGAGATGGATAGTTTGGTTAATAAAACCATCCCCATGCTCAAATCATCTTAGCACAGAGGGCCTGATAACAGGATGGGACTTTTTGGTATTTGGGGAGGTGTGGTCGAGATAGGATAGGGTTGTCACTAACTTGCATAGTCATAAAACATCAACCTTGCTATGTTTACTGTCTTAAAGTGTGACTTTAAAACCTGACCACCGAAAAAGAGATCCAGTGGTAAAATGTCATACATGGGAGTACAGTAGCTCACTTCAATATAATGTACTGCAAGAAATATTTCCCAAAACTAAAAACAAAAGACTGATATATGTATTTGATTAATGTACATGGCATTGTGGCAAAAACAGCGTCCAGCTCGTGTTGAACATGCTTGTTGTTTTTCATTGATTGCTCTGTGCTGATTTCAAGCAATCAACAAGTCCTTAAAAAGAGCCCTGTTAAAAACAGCCTCTTCAGTTTTATTTTTCCTCCCTAACTGCCAGCTTAAATGGCCCAAGGAACTTGACTTAAACAGTAATATTCCACCCCAGCCAAGCTGTATAACATTGATAACATTTATATTATATCCACACAGCGAAAAGTCCTGTGTTAAATTAACACCATACATGTTAAATTAATACTCTCAGTGTTTATATAGCTCAGCTGGAGTGTTTATTTTAACACTGGACTTTTTGCTGTGCAGCAGCATAGTGCCTTGTATACTATTGCTGGTTTGTTTCTAAAGCTAAGCAGGGTCAGGCCTGGTTAGCCCCTGGAAGGGAAACCAATGCTGCCGGACGTGGTGTAGGGAGCACTCCTACCACTGGTCTAAAAACATTCCCAATGCCCCAGGGCAGTGAAGGAGACATCTGCCCTGTGTAGGGTGCCTTCTTTCGGATGGGACGTTAAACGGGTGTCTCCTGTGGAATCTGTTTTTTGGAAATGGAATCAAGTTACATCCAAGAAGTGAGCCTGCAAATGGCAAAAATCAAAATAAACATTGTATCATATTGACATTAGGATTTACATGTACTGTATCATACTGTGTTGTCTTTGCATGGTAAAAATAATTTCTAAGATGTGTACTTCCACGATTGTTGTATAAATCACTTTCAAGTCCACAGAGTAAGGTTGTAAAGGTTGTGACATGATGATTGATTTAAAAGTAATTAAAAGTAGGTGGTGTTCTGCCTGCAATACGGTACTTCTGCATTAAAGTTCCACTTCGAGGTGTCGTGAAAAAAGAAGTGTCGACTGGTAGAGGAGGTTATACATTTAAGGACTTTTGAGAAAATTACAACTGGCTTTGTTTTTACATTTGTAACTGCTCTAAGGAAATGAACAGAAACTGTTTCAAGCCCACTGTACCAATTCCAGGTACCTGATTCCAATTAATTTACATTAATCATAAACTTTCCTTCCATTACCTCCTAAACCCAAAATATGTTCCTACTGTAAATACAATACTTCTAATATTCTTTCACCTGCTGCCTGTATTTACTGTTTACAAATGAGATGCAGTAGATAGATGTTAAAGGCACTGAAGCAAGGAACAAAGTGACATGATTGGTGTCTTGTTCCAGTTAACTGTCCAATCAAGGCTGACTGCACCACATTTTAGAGGAAAGGCCCACAGCCTGTTCTTCTGGTGAGTGAGTTCAGATTTAGTGGCCGGCTCAAGGGCACTCTAGATGCAAGCCACATTTAATACTTGTCACATGTTCATTATGATAGATGATTCATCCAGCGGAAGGGAAAAAAATATATGCCCTCTATCCTTGCATTAATGCAGATGATGGGAGAAGCAGTGATCTTGATGGAAGTACCACTGACAGTGTCCTGTTATGCAGCTGATTTATCTTAAGCAGATGGAAAAGAGAGAATTGTGCAGAGCTGCAGTACTTGATGTGAGGACACTAAAGGTAAACACTGACTGATGAACTCTCTGGATGCAGGATTAGTGGCCATCAGAGCAAGAAGTTGACTTGTTTTTGTTTTGCTGTGGACATTCTGTGAGGCAGCCAAGATGTGGGGAGGACAACATTGTCTGTCCACACAATCACGGCATTGTCCAGCACCCCGGCGCGGCCTCGGAGAGGTTTAAACCACTGCAGCTATTCATTACAGCATGATGACATCAGGATATCCCATCTCATTCACTGCTATGCCAACATTCATTACAATTGAGAATGAGAAAACCCCTTAGTCCCTGTGAATCTCTCTGCAAAATGCAGGAAGGCCCCCGACAACAAACAGTTAAATACTGCATGGTCATATTTAATGTCATTCTAACTTCCAGTGGCTGCCTGGCAGTGTTCTGGATATAAAAGCATATGTGTTCGTCCTCCTCTCGCAATGTTACCATGATTAATATCCTCTCCGTATGGCCTGCAGTATGAAAACTGAACAGAACTGTTAACCGCATGTCCCTGAACATACACAAGGACACTGCAACACACTGATATGACAGGAGAATGCTCCCATTATACAGCGTGAGAGAAGCATACAGAACAGTGCTGTGGATGGGGCTCCAGTAAGGAAGGAATCAGAGGGAAAAGACACAGGGTTGAGAAGAGAGAACATATCAAACCACTTACCTCTTTCACCTCAGCAGGCATTGCCAAATCCTTTTGATTAGCTTCCCCAACAAATAAGGTCGAGAATTAGTCCGCTTTGAGAAGAGAGTGCTGCGTCTGTTTCCTTCCTTCTGCTATTTTCTGCCTTGACTTTCCCTGCGAGCGTGGAGGCAGTTCAGACATGAGCAGCCATCCTTCCTCACGGGCTCTCACTAACGCACGTACGCGCACAGACACACATGCACAGACACACACACACACAAACGCACACATTTGCACACACACGCGCGCGCGCGTTCACACATTCACACAGTGAGCTCTGATGAATGCTACACTCTCACTCATGAAAGAGATGCTGAATCAACAACAAAAAACAGGCAACCTCATCACTACACAACCCAATCTGCTGTCATAGAAACAGCTGTATCCAAGGTCAGGGTTAGTAACAAGATGGTTTTTGATTCAAACTAATAATCCACAATGAGTGTAAAGTCCAGGAAACCTGTGTGCTCTTCCTGCTGCTCTGAGCGCACAAACACCTTCTCCCTCACACACACGCACACATCCAGATCCCCCTGGGCTGACAAACAGATGCAGCTGGAGCAGGGAGAACGCTGCACTAGCCCAGCCCTGTCATCCACGCTCAGGACATGAGGGAGGGACGGCTGGAGACAAGGCAGGATGGAGGTGCCATGTGGCTCAGTTAGTAGAGCATGACGCTTGTTACACCTGGACCCAAAATATAGACGATTCAAATGCAAAGGTCCTTTACCGACTTTACTTTAGTGTCCGGAAATAATGTGAGGCTGGAGCCAGACTAGAACAGAAACCAAATTAAAACAGATTTGTTTTGGTCAATGGTTACATGCCCCTGCGATGTGTGCTTGTTGGCTACAATCACTCTAAACAATAGGGTGTCTATAGTTGAGCAACAAGGCACAAAGAGGTGTTGGATATACTGCAATAATCACAAGGCTGTTATATTTAATGCTGAGTGCATGGAAATAGTCCTTAGCTCTAATTAAATAAATCCAGATTTCAGATGTGCCTTATTGCTATTATGACATTGTTACAAACACAACTAAAACAGTGGTCGTTTTTTGTCATGCATGGTGTATAATCAACATTCAGAGTTCAAACTGCACAGTCTATAAATCTGGGGGTGTAAACCCTGAAGGCTGATTGTTTGATTTCTGTGGGATACTTAGGAAATAAGTCACTACGATGCCTTAGTCCTATTCAAAATAAAAATAGAGCAGTATAATTGATGATGTGATGTCATACCCATGGTGTATTGTCAATTAATAAACCTGAATGGTTTGAATCCTGAATGCTGATTGGCTGATAGCTGGGGTATATGAGATTGATTCCCATGTGATTACATCACTTTTTACTGCTCTAATTGCATTTGGAAAAAAGTTTATAAAAGCAACAAGGCATTTCAGGGGTTTGTGATATATTAAATGAAAAAGGGATGACAAAATACATATATTTTACTCCAAGTGTGTTGATAACTGGTTCATTATAGTAAACAAGTACACTTGTTTTTTTAAATTATGCCAAAATACCACGCAGAAATGCTGCATCCAGGTGTTTTGTGTTGCAAAAGAACAGTTCATAGTTGTGGTATATTGGCAACATACCCAATGCCCTTTAGCCTTTATGATTAAAACACACATACAGCAGAAATGTTTTGACTTGTTTGTACCAAAGCTGCTACAGTATATCAATGTGGATAAAATGCAAACACATGGTAACCAAACTAAAATGATTCCCCTTTTTGAGAATAAAACTTTTGATATTTGGAAAAATTATAATGTAAACTACCTCACATTCACAGAAAAAACACATATCTTCAATAGCTTTAAAAATATTTTTCTGCTATTACTGTAGGAAAGAATTATGTATTGGTTCTATAACTATGAAGTTGGTGTACAAACATTGCGGTTGTACATTTTTTGGTAATAAACATTTCTACCATATGTTTAATTTCAAACATTGTAATTTAGTAAATACACAAAACATTTAAAATTGCATTGCAGGAGAGACTACGTCATGATAGTCAGTTGCTCGAGCCTGACCATGGGTTCTCTGGCTTTTCCCGGATCTCCAGAATGAGGCAGCGCAAATTTGGCATAGCGCTGCCTGGGATTTGGGTTAGATAAGCCAAATTACATACCTTGCCAAGTTGCTCTCCAGCAACTCCTTGTGTGCAGATCGGGCGCCTGTAAATTTACTCTCAGAAGAATAGTTGGAGAGCATAATCATCCCATACCTGATCTGATTAAAAATATGTGGTTGGATGAACCATGTGTGCGCCACTCGCCATCCCGCATCTGTCTAAGAAGTTGCGGAGCTGCCAGGGTCAGTGGGAATTGGGAGTTGAGAAAAATGGTAAAGAATATACTACACATGACACATTGCTTAAAAAATAAATTCAATATGTCACTGACTATCTTAAACTGTTATATTTAAGTTTTGCCTGTCTTATTAGAATTTTGATCAGGGGTATCATTGGGACAATGTCAGTCTCACCTGAAGTTGTACCGGTATGTGTCATTGGGATATTATCTGTCCTGTCAGGAATCGTATGAGTTAATCTGTAATCCATTATTTCCTTCGATTTATATAACATTTATCATCAGCAGTGTACTAAATGCAGGCCACTGTTGATCATTGCGTTTTGCAAGATATACAGTAGAGGGGACTTGGTTACAGTCATTTCTGTTCATTCATTATTGTTATTTTTGGCCTACATTTATACTGTTCTCATGCTAGTAGAAATGTATTTTAAAGATCTCAAAAAAACGTAATAAAGAAGTGTTGTTTGTAGTTGTATTTATAATGTTCTGTCACATTCCTTGATTCTCTTTTTTTTGTTTATATTATGTTTATATTAAGTAAATGTGCCACAAGAATGCCTAAGAGTACATGGCCAATAAGAGGCCAGATAGGACATATCATTCAGCTAGTTTGTAAGACAGGCTGTTCTGTCTGTACCTCTACAGTCACTTTCATCAGGAGTTGTGTCATTGACATCCAGCTTTGTAACGATAAGTGATGGTGGTGTGAGGAGAAATGGAGAAAGATGCGAAGGTAATGAAAATAAATGGGGATTAATATCAAAAAACAATTTTGTTAAAGTAATTGAAGATGGCCAAAACGTATATACAGTTGTGGTCAAAGGTTCTGAGTATGACAAAATTATTGGTCTCCACAAGGTTTGCTGCTTTAGTGTTCTTAGATCTTTTATCAGTACTGTAGTTAGCGGTACCATGGTATACTGAAGTATAATTACAAGCGTTCCATAAGTGTCAAAGGCTTTTATTTACAATTACATTAAGCTTATGCAGAGTAAATATTTGCATTGTTGACCCTTCTTTTTCAAGACCTCTGCAATCCGCCCTGGCATGCTAACAATTAATTTCTGGGCCACATTTTGACTGATTGTAACGATTCCCAGTTCCCCTTCCCTGGACACTGCCACTTCCCTATTCCATCCCGCTCAGAACTACACTTCCCATACATCAGTTCTACTTCCTGTGGACTACAGCTTCCCTAGTCATACCTCCTAAGAACTACAGTTCCCATACCCGGACTCAATTATCATTATTCACCACACCTGATCACTCCATTTTGTATTT
>JACXGM010002968.1:5768-44142 GCA_016801145.1 Umbra pygmaea | reverse complement strand
TTCCACGTCGGTTGCTCTAGATGTAATTTGCGTGTGAAAAAGGGAGTCAGTCCGACGTGGTATTTCTAGCTACTGGGAATGATGTTATGCTCTATATTGTGCATGTACATTGAAATTCAGAGGTTGATTTGAGCCCAACCACAGTGTGGATTAGCCCCACCATAGTTATGCCAAATAAAATACTCTGGCGCCGCCACTGTTCCCAGACCTAGCAAATGGTCCCCAAATACAGTTTTTAGAACAATAGTGTACGTAAAACATTGAATTTTATTGATTTTTTGAACAAGCATTTGTTTTTACACTGGCATCTTTATAAATTTATTTTCTGCACAGGCTTAAGTCACATTTTCTTTATGGAATCTCAGAAATGGTAAATTTCAAGGATATCTGATTAGTTAAATAATTTAAAGGGATACATTTTTCTATTTATTTTGCCACCAATCAGTCTATGAAATAAAACTAATTATTAATTTGACTATATTTAAATTGATTATTTACAGGAATTTTTTATCCTTTTAATATTTTATCAGTCCTATCACATTTTAATATTTGTTGTACTTTCCATTTTTCCTCATATCAGCGATATTCATTCCTGCTCCTGCAAGCCGCAATTTAAGTTTGCATTCCAAACCAAATTTAGCAATGGTGACTCTAATCATTACTAGGATGACAAACTACCTCAGGGAAGTCGCAACTTGGGTTGAACAGAATTTACGGAATTGCGGCTCGCAGGAGCAGGAATGACTTTTGCTTTCCTATATGATGGTGAGAAGGGTGTTTGTAGAATCCCTGGGTTGTATTTGATACACCATTGGTTATTCAATCATTTTGCGCAACAAGTACTTCAGCCTAGTGTAACTAATATCTTTGAGTTCTCTGTCTATGAAACTGAATTCCCTAATTGTTAAAGAAGCAGGACCAATATCCATCCCTAACTAACCAGAACTGTCAATCAAGTCTTGTGCTGCAATAATGTAGCTGCCTGATGATGTTTGTGTACAGACCAGTCTCCTGAAAAAGTATGATAGTTGATGTATAACATGACGTAACAAGATATTTAGTAGCAATATTTGTGCGCTGCTGTAAACAGTACAAGGAAGTAAAAATACCTGACATCTAATCTGATTTCTCCTGGAAAATGCCTGCATTGTAACCGCCAGGTTAATATCAGTGAGCTTATCTTCCAGTCATCCGGAAGAGGTATAAAAGAATATTTTCTAAAATACAATTTTATTTTAAGAAAATATTGAGACTACTGCATAATCATCAGTTTCTCTGCTTTAGGTATAGATAGGTATGTGTTTAGATTAAAAACATTTTTGTTTTATTCCATAAACTTCTGATTGCTCCCAAATTCCAAATAAAGATATTGTCATTCACAGCATTTAGTTGTAGAAAATGACAACTCAAATTTACAAAAAAAGATTAAGTGTGGTCATACCTTGAATAATGCAAAGAAGATAGTCATTTTTAAACAACACTGTACCAATGTGTTAAACAACACTGTACCAATGTGTTAAATTGGGATTAGAAATCAATATTTAACCCTGATTTTCAATCACAGCTTTCATGCGTCTTTTTATGCTGTCCACCAGTCTTTCACATTGATGTTGGGTGACTGTGACGCCTGGTACAAAAATTCAAGCAGTTTGGCTTAGTTTGATGGCTTGTGACCATCTTCCTCTTGATCACATTCCAGATGTTTTCATTTGGGGTTTAGGGCTGGAGATTAAGATGGCCATGACATGGTCTTGATCTGGTGGTCCTCCAACACCTTGATTGACCTAGCTGTGTGGCATGGAGCATTGTCCCGCTAGAAGAAAACAATCCTCAGAGTTTGGGAACGTAATCAGAGCAGAAAAAAGCAGGTGTTCTTCCAGGACAAGAATTTCCTTGACCTGATTTATGCGTCCTTCACAAAGAGAAATCTTCCCAATTCCAGCCTTGAAGCACCCCCAGATCATCACGATCCTCCACCAAATTTTACAGTGGGTGAGAGACACTACGCCTTGTAGGCCTTCAGGTCTCTCTCTAACCATTAGGCCAGGTGGTTTGCAAAGCTCAGCCTGGCTTATATTTGCGTGATGGTTTCTTATGGGATGGTATTTTTTTTCCTTGCTTTGCGTGACATTTTCACATTAAGTAATTTAGTAGATGCTCGTACAAACCCTGGTTGTACCCAATGTCATTGTGTCCTTTGGCAAGTCACTACCCTAGGTTGCTCCAGGGAAAATGATAAGACCAGCCGCTATATGACTCATGTGAGTTTCTCATCAATGTTTGAATATGGGAAGATGAAACGGGACCGTTGGATGTTGTTTCCTTGTAGCCATGTTACATAATAATAGCAAGAAACTGTTTCTGGATTAACCCACATCTTGACAGCTGGGTGTGTAATGTTTGTGGTAAACCAGCATCTAGAACAATGGCACTAGTGTTTGTTTTCTTTATGCTTTCGCTATGGATGCTCTACAAACTGACTGTTTTGCTCTGTCATTCCGAACGGGCCGCGTTCTCTATGTAAATGTTTCATAAATGTTATTTTATTCTCTTTATACCTCAGGCCTCTTGTCAATAGTTGTGAACTACATAGGATATAACAAGGCATTTGAGAGAGACCATCGTTACCCAGGTCATACTAAAATTAATTGTAATTTTTAACTGACTGAGGAATTTAAACTGGGTTACTCAGGCCATCCAGATCAATCTTATACGAAAACAGCCTAAACCAGCAGTATAGCGCCCTCTGTTCCACTGCGGGTTTGCTTATAAAGCTAAGCAGGGTCAGGCCTGGTTAGTGCCTGGATGGGAGACCAGTGCTGCTGGAAGTGGTGTTGGAAGGCCTAGTAGGTGGCACTTCCCTCTGATCTAAAGATCATTCCCAGTGACCCAAGGTAGTGATGGGACATGTGCAGCCTTTCAGATGGGACATTGTGTCCTAACTCTGTGGTCATTAAAAATCCCATTGCAGTTAGGGGTGCTAACCCCGGTGTCATGGCCACCTAATAATCCACCTTGTTCCTAATTGGCGCATATGACTACTCACATCCACCAAATAGCTGATGTGTGATGAACGTTCTGGCACAATTTGGCATTGTGATGTGTCCTGATTGGTTGAAGCGTCTTCACTTCGGCCAAAAAGTTTAACTATCTTCAACTTTTTAAAATGATTATCTCAGGTTGTGGTATTTGCACAATTATTTTTCCTTTCAGATGTATTAAACAAGCTGGTAACTCAAACGTTTGGAGTAAATGGAATTGGATTTTAATTCTTACTTTGACAAATAAGAATTATAGCCAAATTATTTATGAATATTGGAAAACCACTTACAGTAAGTCTCCCCTTTGTGGTTGGTGTTTAATATTAATGTCATTTTTCTTTTTTAGTATGGACTCTCAGGATAAGATGGACACCGCCCCTCATCAGAATTTGCACCCCCGGTCCACGTTTGATGAGGGATCTGGACTAAAGGAGGGAGCGGAGGAGGAGGAGGAGGATGATCCAAACTGCCCACCTGACATGACTGAGGAAGAGGATGACGAGAAAATCAGCGTCACTCAAAAAGCCGTGGGCAATGGACACAAGGTTGGGAAGCGACTGGACAGAAAAGAAAATGTCCATCAATCCAGCAGTGAAGAGAGTTCAGAGGATGAGGAGCAGGGAGACCAACAGGAGGCCAACGTTTCCAGGTGTCAGATGATCCAGGGTGCAACCTCGCCATCCAATATGCAGACCGTCACCTGTTGATGAGCAGCACTGATAGTGTGTGTCTCTCTAGCAACTGACAGACAACCGTTTCATAAACAGTCTTCTAATGAACTGATTACAAGGTTGTGTATCACTGTCAATGTGGGCCTCTGTCTGCATTCAGCCATTTTGATGTGTCCTTAAGGCCAACAATTTCTCTGGTTAAGCTCTGGCCTTCAATTGAATGCGAACATTGTAGTCAATACTTTCATTGGTCAAGAAAATTGAAGGATCTACCCATAACCTCCCCAATGTTATAAACAGAAACCAGTGCCCTTGACTTTTTTATATTTATACGTTGTTAAACTAATTGGTTTTGCACATTGCATCAACAACCACAGGAACCAAAGCCTCCTTTGTGTAATACTAGATTTAAAATGTCACGATACAAATGGATCTGAAATAAATTGTGTGAAGGTTTAATGTGTGGAACTGTGACAGGACAGTGTGTAGGAGGCATATTAGGGTGACACCCTTTTGAGGCCCCACATTCTTGCAGGTGGTATAGCTGCCCATTTGTCTCTGCAAAATGCCTCTAGGTCATGCAGAGTCTTTGGTCGTCTTGCATTAATCGCATGTTTGAAATCTGACCTTAATATCATCGAGCCACTCTGGGGAGGAGACTGTGATGTCCACTCCAGAACCTTCACTTTTTCTGCTCTAACCACTGGAGGGTCAACTTGGCGTTGTGCTTAATAGAGATGCGTGGTTTACGGTTACAGCTGCGGATAAACCGCGGATGGGGCGTATGACGTGACAAAATAATATTTGTATTAAATTTGGACGGGTGGAGGTTGAACCAATTAAATGAAAAAATAAATCTACATTGTTTAATATTGTTCTCAGCGGATGGCGGGCGGGTGCAGTTCTGAAAATTGGTCAGAAACATTGGTGCGGACGGATGATGAGTTTTGTGATGTGGTTACGGCTGAAATAATAGCCCAGTAATGCATCTCTAGTGCCTAAGGTCATTGTTTTGG
The DNA here is from genome assembly GCA_016801145.1 of Umbra pygmaea. Classification (NCBI taxonomy): domain Eukaryota; kingdom Metazoa; phylum Chordata; class Actinopteri; order Esociformes; family Umbridae; genus Umbra; species Umbra pygmaea. Next base: position 39,414 of record JACXGM010002968.1, on the reverse strand, counting down.
AATGTCCAAGAGCGTCCAGTGCTCAGGATTTATGCAGAAGAATGCAAATAGTCTGCAAGTATTGTCTGAACATGCTGCATTCATCTTGCCATCACTTTTCACAAGGTTCCCCATGCCTTTAGAGTTCACACACCCCCAAAACATCAGTTAGCCCCCACGCTTCACACTGGGGATGGTAGCCTTTACTGTAGGCCTTGTTGACCCCTTTTTAAACAGCGCTTATGGTTGTGTCCATAAAGCTCTATTTTGTTCTCGTCACTCCAAATTGCAGTGTGCTTTGCCTGTCTGTAACATTGGGGGGGACATGTCCACTCCTGTTCCTAGGCCCTTGACAGTTATTTTCTGCTCACCATAGCTCAGCATCTAGCCTTCAAAGTGCATCCGTGTGAGAGCAAAAAAACTAATTGACTATACACAGATGGTAATTGAAAATGCCTCAGGTGAGGAAAAATTCACCTTTAATTGCCGTGTGTGCAACTTGGGTGTCTGTCACAAGGCTAAACATTCAAGGGTATGTACTGTAAACTTTTGATCAGGGCCATTTGGGTGATTTCTTTCAGTATTGTTTACAAAGGTGCCAAAATACTGTGTGATAATGTCTTAATATGAGCCTTATCCTTAACAACAGTCAGATTGTCAAAATCCATGCTGAAATTTCACAATTTCTTCCAGGGTATGCAAACTTATGAGCACAGCTGTAGTAGATGTCTGTTGCAGAGCTTTTTGCAACAATATTGTTTCTATTTGCTGAAGGATTATTCAACATTCCTTGAATACATCAGACTGGTCCAGCCAGTTAAGCAAGGCACCATTGATACAAACTTTTTCTGTTTTTGCATTTAAATTTTTGGAGGGGAACATATTTCAGGGAGACCTTGTGATTCTGTTTATTACACATAATCATATGAACGGGACATTGTTTAGCCTGAAACTGGAGCCGATCTTCACATTAAGAAAGGTCAAAGTGATGTAAAGCCTTCACAGAAATGGGTATGACTGGGTACTAGATAAGTGGAGAAGTGGACACTGCTGAGGTAGATTCATATTGAGCACTTATCCACTCTCAGCCCAAACTCATGAACTAATCCAATTTGGAATGTATATTCATATAAAATAATAGATTAATAACAAAAGAAAATGTGATCTATTTTTTCATAGTGGATTTTAGCTTTTAGGGCGCACTGTTTGGAATTCTCTGGTCAGGATGTTGGTGCTTGTTTAAGGAGCCTTGGCCCAATGCTTTTGGAAGTTTCTGAGGAAGCTATATTTTTTTTCCTCTGATTTATTGAGCGTTTTAAAGAATCTATTGTTCTCCCATGTTTGTTTAGTGCTACTTATGCTCGGTACACACCACAAGATAATCGGGCAGAATTTCGGCCCAATTTTCCCCTTTCCGACAATTTTAGGTATGTTCCGATTATCTTGATGGCTCTAAAGATTATTTTATCAGATTTTTCCTTGGTGTGAGGTGTGGAAAGAATGACCGAATCTGCTGATGTGTGGGGGTAACCCCGAGGACAAACCCATGCACAATCTGGAGATTATCACGTGAAACTAAACAATATCCCATCAGAAAGAAAGATGAGAGAAGACGGAAGAATAACAAATGCAGTCATGGCACATCTTAAAGTTAAATTGATTTGGACAGCAGAGATTGAGGATCAGTTTGTCAATTTGTAGCAACAGCACAAATGTTTATACAACATGTTGTGTAAAACCTACTATAATAGACTGGACAAGAAGAGTTGGTCATGCTTATTCTGAAGTCTCGAGCGATGTTGTGTGTTTACAGTCAGAACTCAGGTTGACAATCTGTGTGTGGTGTGCTGTCTTTGTCACGTCATGGCACACCACACACTATAGGAGCAAAATGGTTAAATCTAGGGATTTTTTTGTCCTCATTTTTGTGGCCTCACATTTGAATATAAGACTTAAAAAATATTTTAGTGTGTGCCCAGAATTAGACTCCCTATACTCCTTATTTATTTTTTATTTGCTGGGTCAACTTTGGTAAGCATTCATGATATTCTTCCTGAGAACCTGCTTCTCTTGAGTGAATCCTTTTGGATAGTTAATTAAGTAATCAGGCAGGAGTGTATAAGGCAGGGCAAGATTATGGACCGGGGCAATGTGCTCATAGGAGTTATAGGTATAGAAAAGTGTTCTTCAGGTAGATCTGCCTGGGAGGCAGAAATCATTTGATTGGTTTATTCAAAACTGAGGGTGGACCTCACATTATGTTTACAGTACTGTAATTGATAATTACAATTTTTGTGTGTATATGTGTTTGTGTGTGATATATATATATATATATATCTCTGTGCAACCCGCAACTTTAACAAGATTCCCAGTACCGGCACTGGCCACACAGCACCACAGCATGATGGAACCTCCACCAAACTTTACTGTGGGTAGCAAGTGTTTATCTTGGAATGCTGTTCATTTGCCGCCATGCATAACGCCCCTTGTTATGACCAAGGAACTCCTTTGTTTCATCAGTCCACAGCACCTTCCAAAAATAAGCTGGCTTGTCCAAATGTGAGTTTGCATACCTCATTTGCCGCCATGCATAATGCCCCTTGTTATGACCAAGGAACTCCTTTGTTTCATCAGTCCACAGCACCTTCCAAAATGAAGCTGGCTTGTCCAAATGTGCGTTTGCATACCTCAAGTGACAGAAAAGGCTTCTTCCGCATCACTCTCCGATACAGCTTCTTGTGCAAAGTGCACTGAATTTTTGAATGATGCAGTGACACCAACACGATGATAGCTGTTTCCCAAAGTCAAGGATCCTTCCTAGGTAAGACTGGTCCTTCCAAGTCAGGTCTTTCAGAGGCTTGGCGAGGCTCCTCCTTAGCATTCGGAGAACACGTAAATGGAACCGAAATGGAACATGCTAGCAAGTGCACGTCAATGTGTCATTACGTCAGTGACAAGGTCCGCCTTTGGCGCTGCAATTCAACTGTAGACAGTAGCAATTTTTACTGGCATTTAAACATTAAACTTTACTTATGTACTACCATTTTAACAAATGTACAGTAACGTTAAACACTAAAGAGACTTATATTTGAAAGCATAGTGCCTTGTCATCGCTCAGACTCCACTAACGTCCGCCATTTTTTTAAACGAGCCGGCAAAGCCGCGGGCATAGTATTGTGGGTGATTTGGGAGTGCGAATGATACACATTTTCATCCTTTCCTGTCTATGGGAAATTCTCAGAATGAAGGACTCAGTCCTTGGTTGAAGTTCAGAGGATCCTTGACATTGGAACAGTCCTTTGACGAACTTCGATGACGTAGCATCCTCGAAATTCTGGCTTCGGAGGATCCTTACTTTGAGAAACAGCTGATGTTGTAGGTCTTTGGAGGTGGGCTGTTTTTAACCATCCTCACCATCCTTTGCCACTTCTGACTTTAACAAGAACTGTGCCTGTGGTCTTCCATTTCCTCACTATGTTCCTCGCAGTGGACACTGACAGCTTAAATCTCTGCAATAGCTTTTTGTCGCCTTCCCCTAAACCATATTGAACAATCTTTTTGTTCTCTTTGCCTCTCTGAAGAGAAAACAAACTTGCAGTTGGCCACCTATACCTTTTCTCATGATTGAATGCACCTGTCTATAAAGTTCAAGGCTTAATGAGCTCACCAAACCAATTGTGTGTTCCAATTAATCAGTGCTAGGTAGTTACAGGTATTCAAATCAACAAAATGACATGGTGACTGAATTCATGCAACTGTCTAATTTCATTTTGATGCATATTGCACATTTTCTGTTAATCCAATTAACCTCATTTCACTACCGAAATATTACTGTCCCCTTCAGTTATTTGATAGATGAAAATGAAATCTCACAATGGGTCTGAGCTCATCTCGGTACCTAATGGCAGTCAGGCTACCTCTGGCAAGCACATGGAGGGCTGCGCGGCACCCCAAAGAAATGCCACCCCACACCATTACTGACCCACCACCAAACCGGTCATGCTGGAGGATGATGCAAGCAGCAGAACGTTTTCCACGGCGTCTCCAGACTGTCACGTCTGTCACATTTGCTCAGTGTGAACCTGTTTTCATCTGTGAAGAGCACAGGGTGCCAGTGGTGAATTTGCCAATCTTGGTGTTCTCTGGTATATGCCAAACGTCCCGCACGGTGTTGGGCTGTAAAGCACAACCCCCACCTGTGGACGTCAGGCCCTCATACCACCCTCATGGAGTCTGTTTCTGGAAGCATAGGAACTGAAAATTGGTCTGTGGTCACCACCTACAGAACCACTCCTTTATTGGGGGTGCCTTGCTAATTGCCTATAATTTCCACCTGTTGTCTGTTCCATTTGCACAACAGCATGTGAAATTGACTGTTAATCAGTGTTGCTTGCTGAGTGGACAGTGTGATTTCACACAAATGGGATTGACTTAGAGTTACATTGTGTTGTTTAAGTGTTCCCTTTATTTTTTTGAGCAGTGTATATGCACAGAATGGCTTTCAATAATAAATGTGTTATGTATTTACTGTTATATATGAAATAACATGCTGCATATGAAAGAAGTCACAGGTGACACTGGGAATGAGAAGACCAAGAAAGAGATGAAGGCTGCTGTGATGGTGGTAGTAGGGAACAGGGCATAGACTGACAGGTGCAGCAATGCAACTGTACACAATAGAGTATAAGTTAAAAGATTTATTATATGCAAAATAGTTAGTTCAATTGATTTTGAGCTTTGATTATAGTTTACTGATTATTGTTCTTTTGCTAAATCAAAAACCAGATACAGAAACAGACAGTATTGAGAAAAGAGAAACAGAGAACATTTTAGGATGTGATTTTGTGTAAACTGAGCTTGATGACATAGATGTGACATGAGCAATCTGTCTGAAAGTTGTAAGTCATCTGGTAGCTGTGCCAAGAGGAATCTGAATCATTCCGAATCTTGCCTCTTGCAGAGATTGAGAGCATGAGTAGGAGTTGTCCATGAGTAGGAGTTGTCCAAGCAAATATTTTGTTCCGATGCTTTCCATGGATTCTATGGGCTTCTCCCTTGACTGTATGCCTCCACGTCCCCTCGATTGCCTGCAAGCTTTTCCTGACTATGCAGTAATTTCTCTACTGTGCAACAGAAAGTCGGGTGGTTATGACACAAACGTTAGCCTATTTTTACAAAAATGGCTGCTACGGGGCCATAACGTGAGAGGTACAATGTATTTCTTTAGAAATAAATAATGGACAAAGAGTCTTTAAACACTTCAGATGTAAAGTTATTCGCTGTCAAAATGACGCCAAAATGAATGGGATTCTATGAATGCTAGCGGAAGGTGATAGCTTGTTAGCCTCAGAGTCTTCCCATAGGAGGTACGCTTTCCGGATGCTCGCTTACCCCCTTCGGGACATGGTGCATCTCATGGTCCACTGTTAAGTTATAAAACAAGCGTGGATATCTAATTTTCAAATCTTTCCTACCTTTAAAGATGAACTTACCATTACTAACAATTTAACATTTTATTTTCTAAATATTTCATTTTGATTGTGTCAAACAAACGCACGTCATATCACTGGACTCGCCTATCAATTTTTTGTGCGAATTTGTGCACGCTAAAAAGTAACATGTGCATTATGGAAGTCTACTTCTTTAGCCACTTTTTAGTGGTGGCTTCATCGGTACATACTCATTGGAAATGGGTATGGGAGGGTCTAATTAGCTCATAGGAGTTTTAGGTATTTTAAGGTGTTCTCCAGTAAAAGTAAACATAATGTCAGGTCCGCCCTCTGTTTTGAATCAACCAATCAAATACTTTCTGCCTCCAAGGCAGATCTGCCTAGAGAACACTTTTCAATAAGTAAAACTCCTGAGTTTCTAATTAGCCGCTAAACCCTTTATTTTCAGTCCCTCATCTTTAGGACACTTGTGCAAATGGCAGAGGCAGGTGTGGACACGCAAATCTAGAGGTTTAAGTCTTTCCAGGTTTCCTCATTTCTACAAAGCAAACCTTCTTGTGACGGCACGTTTGGATGTGCCATCCTGGAGGAGCTGGACTACCTGTGCCACCTGAATGTACTGCAGGTTCCGCCTCATGCTACTAGTAGTGACAAGAACACAAGCGAAACGTAATTTCTTTGGGCAGTGTAAATAAACCTCAGAGCCAGTTTGTTAGACTCATAGCACAGGAGAAGGCAGTTCTTATGGTGTGTCCTTTAGTCAATTTGAGGTTTGAGGAGATGGGGTAGGCAGGGTCTGCAGCGCTAACTTTCCTGGACAGTTCTTTGACCTGCTCCTCTGAGTAACAGCCAAAGACTCAATTAGTTTATATGCACGGGTCGGCTGGCCTTCTTTAGGCACTCGTAGGCTTAATCTTTGTCATACTTTTATTTATAAAGCAATTTTGTGTTTGTTACCACCTTATTTGAGTATTTTTATTCTATGGATATATGTACTCTTTTCGGTCACAGGATGTTATTAAGCGCACGGTTGCAAGTGCTCGGATTGAGTTGGGTAAAAGGGCCTTTAAGTGCTCTACCCCATTGGCATGGAACTCACTACAGGGTCACTTGAAACTTGTCGTGAAGGAGGAGGTTGAGGACACTTGATAATGGTGGTCTTAAACTAGATGCTTGTGAGATCTTGGTTACCACTATCTAGTCATCATAAGTAGGTTACCTCCTGTGTCTTTAGAACGTTGTTGACGGGGGACAATTTGATATAGACTGAAGGTACAGTGTTTACTTCTAGTCAGTTTGAAATGTATTGCAATTGGCCTTGAAATTAAGCACATCAATATATGGAATTAACCTCTCAAGTGAAATCTACCTCCCGGTCAGTGAGTAACAAATAATTGCTCTCCGACTTGGTCATGTCAAATTCCTGTTTGACTTTATTTCGTTGGCAAATCCAAAGCAAGTAAAGGATGGTTGAAGATCAGTCACATGCTTCCGCCACAGTCAAATTTTTATTACATTTCTCATTCAACACAGAAGCCTTTAGTTGATACGTGTGGTGATACTACGCATTCATCAACTAAACAACCACGACTGAATTCACAGGTGCACAACCTAAACACGAGGAATTGCTCGAGTGACATAAGGTACCCATGTCCAACTGTTAACATGTCCACCCAGGCATCGTTGGAATATTGTGACCAAGATGCAGACCAAAAGAAGACCATGGACACTACAGTGCAGTGAAATCCCTGTTCACATAGTTTCTTCACCCCATTTCATTATACAGGAAGTCTTTAATTTCAACAAAGATCTTTCATGACAAAATAGAGTTGGACCATATTCATTTTAGTGCAGCTAATGTCTGTCAAGGCAACTGGAATTCAGCAGCCTAGCTAATTTATTAACTTGCCAAAGTTATTAAAAGAAGTTTAGAGAAAAATAATCCAGCAAAAATATTTTTCATTATCTTCTGAAACTGTATAGGTCTCCTCTCTGGAATGGAAATGCACTTGTCCGACCAGTAGCAGAATGAGGTTGCGTTAATAGAACGTCTATTGTTATTAAGTGTTATTGAATTTAATTTATTGCTAGGATGCCCATTGAGATGTATCATCTCATTTTCAAGGGAGTTCTAATTACTTATTTCTATGTTTAGACTGTAGTAGTATCTAGTAGTACTACAGTCTAAACATAGAAATACTACTACTACAGTCTAAACATACTGTAGTAAATCTAGTAGTAATATTTTATCACTCACTTAGCCACTCCCACCTGGGAGTAGTTTGTCAATGTACTCAACTGTGAATAAAGTTAAAGTTCCCTGCATCTTGTGCCAGGTGTGGTCTGTGCTACTACTCACTAAAAACACACACAATATGGTGTCAGAAGTGGGATAGACCACTGGTGATTTTCCAGGATGACAAATAGGAAACACTACACAAAATACATACTGTAACAGGGGACGCAATGACAATTCAAAATATTAAGTAATTCATGATTAACACAAATATTAAAAAATTACTACTTATATATTTATTTAGGATATTTATTCATCAGATATATAGTATATTATGATTATATAACACTAACGGAATGTAAACAAATTACAGTGAACCACAAATCTTAAATTTTCTTCATATAAATACATAATCCTGAACTAATACATTTTAGGTCCAGCAGATTTTTTATTTCAGCCACTGTAGCCTGATGCATGTCTAACAGAAATTAATTTAAAAACATTGTGACTGATTTACAACAGTAATACAGTAACATTTTTTCCTTATGTACCTAAACAACTCATGACATATTTGTACACTCAAAAAGCATGGTCCAGTCAGTGTTAACTTCCAGTAACTTCAAAACAGCACTGTCCCAAAGAGATAATATTTACTTTTCAAACATTCTGTGCTAAAACCTTTGGTTTTTTCCTGTAACTCTTTAAAAGACTGCACTGTGTTTCCTTGCCACAACAAAGTCTTTATCCTCCATCCAAACCGAGAGTTACCGACAACTCATACCCAAATACTCATCCCCGTACAACGCTGCTCAAAACTACTGTCTCGTTACCTCAGCAGGTTCGCAGGACAGTCTTGCTTTTGAGGCATTCTTGCGTGTGACAGTAGTGCAGCGTGTCAGGATCTCCTGCGGCTTTGGCCTGGGGGGCACCTTGGGCGTGGAGGCGGGCATCTTCAAAAGGTTGTTCTCAGATCTGCTGTGGAATAACCTTCCATCCAGCATGTCACTGTCAAAGCTTATGCGGTCGGCCACCATGGGAGGCGGCGTGCGGGCTTGCCGTAGATACTTATCCATGTCACCACACCTCAGGTTGAGCGATGAACTGCAGGATGTTGGACTGAGGCCGTTGAAGTCACTGCCCTCACTTCCAAAACTGCACAGGCTGCCCCCGGTGAGGCTGCGCTTGCGTTTATGCAGCTCCTCCTCCACCTCTAACATGAGGTTAGATGCTGAACTGCTCTTGCTAAGATGTGATGGTGCAGGAGGAGTGACAATCACAGCTGGAGAGCTAGGCCGACACTCAGATGGTACATTCAAGGAATGAGACGTGTTAGTAGGCATAAGCTGATTGGGTGTGTTTGGTTGGGAGCCTGGCAGCTCTGTTAGGTTGCCTTGGGAACGGCTGAGGCGGAGGGAGTTTGCGGCCAACGATTTGCTAGAGCCAGAGATATGCAAATTAGCCAAGTTAAGGGAGGAGCTAGAAATGTTCTTTTGGAGAGCCTCCAGACAAACAAGTGGGTTGTTGTAGGGCTGCAGGTACATGGAAGGTATGTAACCAACCTTGCCTTTGTATCTGTCGGGACAAAATAGTATGAAATTGGGAATGAATTAAGATTGGGTTTCATACAAGATATCAAGACTATTGTGTCCAGGGAAATTATATTGTTTAGGGTTTAGCTATTTTAAAATGTACAGTGCCCTCCATTAGTATTGGGACAGTAAAGTCAAAATTGACTACAAACTATCACCTTTTATTTCTGTCTGTTTCAATACATTACAGTTGTGGTCAAAAGTTTTGAGAATGTATTGGTCTCCACAAAGTTTGCTGCTTCAGTGTTCTTAGATCCTCTGTATATTGAACTGAGGTATAATTACAAGCATCCAATAAGTGTCAAATGCTTTTATTGACAAGTTTATGCAGAGTCAATATTCTCAGTGTTGACCTTTCTTTTTCAAGACATCTGCAATCCACCCTGGCATGCTGTCAATTAACTTCTGGGCCACATCCTGACTGATGGCAGCCCATTCTTGCATGATCAATGCTTGAAGATTGTCAGAATTTGTGAGTTTTTGATTCTCCACCCGTCTCTTGAGGATCGACCACAAGTTCTCAATGGGATTAAGGTCTAGGGAGTTTCCATGGACCCAAAATTAGTCCCAGTTCAAATTCTGTACGGTATAGTTTTGGAACAGTTGTATGGCTAGAAGTGATTAAAGTGATGAAAGGCAAATGTGTGGAGAAAAAAAGCACATAATATCACTTCATCTGTGAAGCATTGTGGAGGTATCGTCATGGCATTTCTACCTGTGGAATGAGCTCATTCATCTTTCATGCTACTGCTGCGATAATTTGTTACATCATGTAAGGAATTATCATGGGCAGCAGTATTAAGATTATTAACCATTATACAAACTAACAATGTTGGGTATAGTTACTTTTAGGATTACTTTTTAGTTACTTGATGAGTTCACAAGTTTTGGGAAGTCCCTAATTGAGACAAAAATATAAGGTTAATGGAGTTCATATCTTACTGGTGACCATGAATGACTCTTTATTTGTTTTATAGGTCACTGTTAAGATATGATCTCCATTTACCTGATAATTTTGTCTTAATTAGGCACTTCCCAAAACTTGTGAACTTATCAAGTAACTTAAAAGTAATCCTAAAAGTAACTATGCCCAACACTGCAAACTAATGATGCCAGACTCAATGGGTGATGCTTCACAATGCTACAGGAAAATGACTTAGGCATACTGTCAATGCAACCAAGGAGTACATCAAGGAAAAACTTAGAACATTTAAGACAATCCAAGTCAATCTCCTGATGTAAATCCAATTAAACATGCATTTCACATGTTGGAGAGGAGACTGAAGTTAGAAACTCTGCAAAACAAGCAACTGCTCAAAATGGCTGCAATAAAGGATTGGCAAAGCATCTCAAAGGATGATACCAAGAGTTTGTTGATGTGAATGGGTTTGAGATGCACTCTTGTCATTGCAGGGATTTGTGAATAATATTAGGTTTAGTACTTCTTAAATTTAGCTTAAAGTTGAATTGTCCCAAGACTTATTCTCATGTACAATGGGGGATGGAACCCTGAAAGTGTTGTTATTCTTAGTTGATAAAACCTGTTTTGAAACAGACGGAAATAAAAATTGACAATGTACTCTAGCTTCTTATTGCTTGAATTATATTTTTGCCCAAGTCTTTACAAGTAAATTTCAACAGACACTATATTACATACATTTGTAATAGATTGAATAAAATGACATTTGTAAATGAATGTAGAATTAGTTAGAGTTCTAATAATTCCAATTTTATATTCCCAACAGTCCAAAAGACATGCACACAGTTCCAGGTATAGCTAGTGTTTTCTATCTGTTGAGTCATTTCAGTAACATATAGTACCTTATCAACCACCAGCCATTGTTTGTCTTCTGCAGGATTTCCACTACTGAACCAATGTCCACGGAAACCTCATCTGCATTTGTGGCTGTGTGTTTTCTGACAGCACTGTACAGCACAGCTATGAATGTACAAAGCAGACATTTAGGATATGTGGAACATCAAAGTTTTTGGGGTTTAGTGAATATTCTCACTCCCCTAACCAACACACTGGAAGCAAATATCAACTTGACGTAAATGTCACCTAATTTTAAGCATTGCATTTGAAATGTGAAACCCTAGAATATAGAGTAAATGGGGGTTTAAGTCGCCACCTCCCGTATTGAAGTATGCCTCATAGTCTAAATGATTCAAAATGAAATACTTATTGAAGTAGAAGAAATGGTCACTTACTTTCTCCATTTAAGCCTTTCTTTTCATCCTCCTCCTCCTCATCTATCTTTTCCAGGTATGGAGCAGGAAACCAGGCTATGTGCTTGTCCACATTCTCCACTAGCCACCAGCCTAGGAACAGAGAGAGATGGTTAAGACTGGTGACATTTATGATACATTCCTTCACAATTTTTGTAAAAAGAAAATATCAATTGGTGATGAGGTTTATTTTTAAAACTATATAGTAGGAATCAGAAATGTATTCTTACATTGTATTATTTTTTTTTTTCTTGCCCTACAAATTCTTACAAACCCTGCCTTGTCAGCAGCTCTGCAACACCTTGTACAGATCTGTGGGATGACGAGGGGTGCTCACATGGTTAATCCAACCATATGTTGCCCAGCTGCCAATTCTTTTTCGCAATGCTCATTCAACATGGAAGCCTTTAGTCAGATCATGCACGGGATGATTACATTCACCAACTATACTTTTGCGATTTAATTTACAGGCAAATTGTATTTTTTTTAAATATGAAAAATGTCATGTTAAATCCTTTTATAATTATCAGGACACAAAACTCCAGTGCTTGAAAATAATTGTTGTTCTATAAATATAAGCCTATTGAATTATTATCAACGTATGTTATAGCAAGGGAAAGTTAGTTTTATAAAGGATAATGGACAGTTGGTGGACATTATGGCTGTAACGGTACACGGGTAAGTAACAGTATCGTACAGTATGGGGTGCTATAAGCGGGGTCGCACATTAACTCGAATAAATAGAGAACATTAAATCATCAATAAATAAAGCTACTGTATTTTTAAGGCTTTTTCCAGAAATGTGATCAATAAAAATATATATCTGAGCGTTTGCGCACATTGTAATAGACAATGTATTCATTGTTGGCAGTTATCCAACTTTGTTATTGTAACAACACAAGGAGAGCTAGACCTACAAATACTCCACTTCATCTGTAGTCTGAACTAGACTGTAATACACCACATTGCACATTATTATGAAAATTGGAATTAAGTGTCATAAAAATTTTATCTATTGTTTTTCAATTAGACTAATGTATTGTGTCTCTGGGCTCTTTGGATCACTGAAATCTATCTCAGACACCTGTGATAATTAGTTTGCCAGGTGAGCCTAATTAAAGCAAAACTACTTTAGAAGGATGTTCCAAATTATTAAGCAGGCCACAGGTTTCAAGCAATATGGGAAAGAAAAAGGATCTTTCTGCTGCGGAAAAGCATCAAACAGCGCAATGCCTTGGACAAGGTATGAAAACATTAGATATAGACCTCAACGGTCCAACTTCTTGTCTGAGAGCTTAGGTTCCGGAAGTAAATTTCCATTGATTTCTCCCATCTACGTCTGGAAAAATCCATATATAGAGAGTTTTAGACCATGCCTTAGGCTAACCAGCTATGACGTGACTCATAAGAATACAACATATCATTAAGAGCAGTGTTGGGTATAGTTACTTTTAGGAGTACTTTTTAGTTACTTAATGAGTTCACAAGTTTTGGGAAGTGCCCATTTGAGACAAAATGGTCAGGTAAATGGAGTTCATATCTTACTGGTGACCATGATTGATATGTTCTTTACTTTTTCTATTTGTTTTATAGGTCACTGTAAAGAAATGAACTCCATTTACCTGATAATTTTGTCTTAATTAGGGACTTCCCAAAACTTGTGAACTCATCAAGTAACTAAAAAGTACTCTAAAAGTAACTATACCCAACACTGATTAAGAGTGAAAAGACTTACAGAAAATCCCAAAAAACCAAAGGTACAAGTCTTTGTTTGATGTGTTTATGTCAATCGTTGTAAACATTAGTGATTTTCAAAGCTATAAATGGGCTATTTCTGATTTCTGGAATTTCTACTAAATCATAAGTAGAATGTCTTTTGAAAAAAAGGTTGTTAAAGTATGCCAGGCATTTATAGAATAAATCATACTTTGTTTGATGTGTCTATGTCAATCAAAGAAAAAGTGATTGGGGAATATCTGTTGAATTTCTGATGAATGTGAATATAAAATCAATTTAAACTCAATAGTCTTCTGACTCTAGATCAGACTCACTCTGCTGAATTAGTCAAATAAGTCCGTCAGAGAAACACACACAGCCCGTTTCCAGAGCAGTTCAGGACAACAGGATCCATAGTGTTACTGTAGACTGCATGTTACTGTAGACTGCATAGAGAGCAGACTCCCCAGACTAATGTTCAGTCTTAAAAGATGGAGCTTGGTCTGGTGATAGCCAGACTAGTGGTACTGATCATGTAGTGTTCAGATTGGTAATGATACATAATTGTTCCAGAATGTTTCTTTTTGCAAATACATTTCTATTTTCTTCCTCTTAATCACAATAATATTAGAGCTAGCCATTGCAAATGGATGAACATGATGGGAGTACAAATTTCACAATACATGCAATTATATTTGCATTTCCATGTGACAAACGTGAACTTGAACATGCTCAGCTAATCTATTATCTATATTATCTAACTTATCTAGTTACCAAAAGATTGACTAGTAAAAAGAATGTGGGCTGGCTGAGGTACTACGTTAGTTCTTTTGCACTGTGTGCTGGTTTAATGTGGTCTAAATGAAAGTTCTCATTACTGGCTAAAGTATATCTATCTATCTATCAATCAAATTTATTTCTATAGCACATTTTATAAACACAAAATTACCAAAGTGCTGCACAGATGACAAATATCTAGCCAGTTCAAATCTTTTTCTATAGAACGTTGAGTGGAATTTATTTAAAATATGGACTTGCCAGGCTTTAGAACCTCAAGGGACCAGGCTTGGACCCGGAAGTTGAAGCAGCCCTGGGTGGATTCTGATGCTACCTGGCTACCACCTCACGTTAGCATTCCAGACTCTCATTCATTGTAGGGTTTACAAATAAATTTACATCTGACATGTTTAAAGACATCGTTTTTCCATTGTTTTTCTAAAGACACAGGACAATGTATAAAAAACTTAATTACCTTGTGTCTCATGTTACGGCCTTGTAGCAGCCGTTTTTGTGAAATTTTTCTAACTGTTGTGTCATAACCACGCAACTTTCTGTCGCACAGTATAAAAATTACTGTATAGTCCAGGAGAAGCTCGCAGAAAATCGGGGGATGTGGAGGCATACAGTCAAGAGAGAAGCCCATAGAGAATCCATGTAAAGCATCGGAACAAAATATTTAAGCAACGTTTTGATGGATTGGAAATACTTCCTACTCATGCTCTCCATCTCTGCAAGAGGCAAGATTCGGAATGATTCAGAGTTCTCTTGCCATGGCTACGAGAAGAATTACATCTTTCAGAGATGTTGCTCACGTCACATCTACGTCATCACGCTTAGCTCGGTTTACCACCGAAAAGTGCTTCTAATTGACTTCACCTGCTCTTCATAGGAATGAATGGCGTCTGTTAGTCCATTCATTTATACCACAGGTGTCAAACCGGTTCCACGGAGGGCCTAGTGTATGCTGGTTTTTGGTCTTTCCCTTCAAATAGTGCCCAATTAAGAACTATTAAAACTGCCAGGTGAGGGGAGATCCTAACTAATTAGTGACATTCAATCATTCAGGTACAAGGTAAAAGCGAAAACTTGCAGACACTAGGCCCTTTGTGGATCCGGTTTGACACCCCTGATTTATACTGTTTGTATTTAGAACAGGGGGGTCCAATTCCGGTCCTGAAGGGCCAAATCATTTCGGATTTTTGCTATTACCTGGCAGTTAATTGCATCCACCTGGTGTCCCTAGTCTGAATGAATGACTTATTACAAAGAACAAACAAACAACAGAAGAATTCTTGGCCGCCCAGGACCGGAATTGGACACCCCTGCTTTAGAAGAAATGTAAAATGCCTGGTAGTTTTGCTAAAATTATTTGGATAATCGTCGACAAATGAATTACTCTGGTAATTAATCTGAGTTCTCCCTATTCAAATGTACGCGTCCCAGATGTCTTATTGTTGCCTAAAAATTAACAGGAACGATGTTTTGCCTAAAATTAGAAGGAAGCGCCGTTCTGTACCGTTCCAGTCCAAGTAAACCACTGAGCCTATGGCAAAGTCCCTTAATAATTCTCTCACCTGCGTTGTCTTTGATAAGTACGTCCAATTTTTCGTCCATGGTCACTTTGAACGGTCGGTTGTTGGTGTCCTTGGTCTCGTAGGGTGCCACACACCGGTATGTCTCGGTTAGGAACGGCTGCGTTACTTTGCCAACGTTTACATTCTTGTCAGCTACACTGATGTCATCTGATGGCATGATCACGATGCTGAGAAGAAAATCACATTAAAAGATGTAGGCTATGAGTTTTTGATATATTTAATTCAAAACCGGGCACGTAGAAGTCGTTCCAGTTGTGCGTAATGCTGACATTTACCTATTCTTTGCGAAGTCGGGCTGTAGATCCCGATCCTTTGGGTGGAAGAACTGGATGAGTTCGTTACATTGAGGGACGCGCGGGTCGCAGCTAAGAAGCTCGTTGCAGTACCTCTCCAGGTACTTGAGATAGACCACCGACTTGCTAGAACCGGTCTTCCTTGAGTTCCTATCTGATTATTGAAAAGACTTGGCTAATCATCAAAATGACTCATTATTTGTGAAAATGACAACTGCTACACATAGGCACCTGCTGTTTTATGGGAAGATGAATATAGCTACCTCTGAATATTGGGATGATCCTGTCCGATTTCTTAAGTGGGTTTTCAGGTGGAAAAATCTTCTTCATTTGTTTCTGTTTTGGATATTTTTGGGGCATAATTAAACTAAAACATGGCTACATGTGTAGAATGCCTATAGCATTAAATAAGACTTTAATTGCAATCAACGATGTGACTTACGTGAAGTCTCTTGAAATCCTTGAAGGTTCTGTATACAATAATGTCATTCTGGTCAGACCAAAGCACCGAGGTCATGTACAACTGAAAAATGTTAATGTTTATTTACATAATTTATATGTATACATAGCAACCTCAAACATGAATGTAGTATGAATGTCCATTAACATAAATATGTACAGTATTCTTACTTTGCTTTTCTCCTTCTTCATTACTCCGATAAGTCTAACGTTAACGGGATACCGTTGCTCCTCCATATCCAGCAAAACCAGAGATAGTACGACTAATGTATGTGTTACTGGTTATGTCAAGAAGTAAATATATAGCCGTTAAAACCCCGGAGGGAAGAGGGTGGAACAAACGCATAATAGGGGAAAAACCAATGCAACACTTTAGATGACGTCACATGTTCGGTATTATAACAAAACCTTGAAAGTAAAAGCCCGAAGGTCAACAAGAATGACACAAATGTCCGCAAGACGTGTGGAATTCAGTAGTAACTGAAGATGTATATTCTCATCCTCTAACCATCTTCCATCTACTGTTCTCCTCTTTTACAAAGTTCACTATTTTGTTACATCAAATTGCATTTACATGCTCATATGACAGAACTCTACACTGTTTTCCAGCATTTTCCTATGACAATTCATTTGTATTGGTATTGTGTTGCTGGCACACACATTCTATTCTTTGTCCTGTAATTGCATTTAGTATAACTAGCTATAGTGCTACAACCCTTCTTTTTAGACATGGAAATTTGTGTCTTGTGTATATGTTGTAGAAGTTTTTTTTAAAGTTCTTTTCCCCTGCTAACTTGTGATTACTAACACATAAATAACACGTAAATAATCTTGTCTCTGGAATTACGTTTTTATATGATTAGCAGCAAAGTATAATCTAAACCCTATAAAGCAGCAGAAACGCTAAAGGACAACATTTTGAACCTTCTGGCAGCAAACAGTGCGACTACTCACATGCTCAAACTGGAACTCGGAGATGGTAAATTCTAACGAACCTATTGCTAGGTCTGTTTGATCTGTTTGAATAGAATCAAAAGGAGATGAAACTCTGCGTAAGTGTAGGCGCATCCCAAAAGGTCAACATAGACGGGCAACTCAGTTGAATTAAAATTCTGTTGTGGTGGGTGTTCCAATATTGTTCTAAAAGTGGATATATTTTACACAAGGTTTGTTTATTATTCAAATTTGTTGCAATGATGACATGAAACTGTGGTCTTCTACATGGCGCAGTGTTCTGCACAAATGTGTCATGGTGACAGGGCTCAAATCCTGCTTGCGGCATTTCTAACTCAAATGTAATGTACTCATTATTTTTTGTAAATCCATGTTTCAAAGAGGTGTATTCTCTGCAGATAAGAGAAAATAGCTATAGCTTTTTCTAAAGCCAGTCCACCACATGCATCAACTCTATTGCCGGCAATCATTAATAAGAAATTCAATAGGTTAGATAGAGCAATTATTTACCTGATGTTTACCCTGCAGCAACCTTCCAATTAGTGTCTCCATTTGATTAGAGATCATGCCAGCATTAATTCTTTATAAATTCTTGTACACTAATAAAGTGAGAAAAGTGTCTCATCATATACGTTATTCATGTAATAGTGTCATTTCTAATCATGTAATTAATGTAAAGTGATTGTCATTTTTGTGAATAGGAAAATTAGACTGGAGAATTTAAAACGTTAGTGTTTATATATTGAGATGTTTGTGCACAGATATGAATATATATATTACTGATAACATTAATACCCATGTAAATATTACTACATTTTGTCTGTTTTTATTTCACACGAATGCAAAGTGACTGGCAAGATTGTGTACATCTGAAGGACATAATTCCTTCATAGGATGAAGTTCATAGGCAAAAAAAAAACTGCTTTCTGACTGATTTATTAGACAGTTATGCAGTACTGCCATCTAGTGTTAGAATTGTAGAAATAGATGGAGGTCTTAGGAGCATGAAAATATTTTTTTCTGTAAATAGTTTTTTGTACTAAGTAATCACACATGCTATCATCAGGTGTGGAAAAAACCTCTAGTTGACTCAACCCAGTAAAAAATCAATTAAGGTAAAAATTTTACAGTACCACGCCTGATTGAAGTTAAACATAGCTCTACAATATATAAACAATTGGCCCTTACCATCAATGATGTTGTCAGCCAACAGTTTCTAAAGGATCGTACCGTGTTCCAAAGAAATGTGAGGATTCATATTAATAAAATAGGTTTTCTAAGCTATTTCTATAGACATTTTCTATTGGACTACTTCCAGATCTACAAACTAACAAATTGAGAATGGGACAGTAGATCTCCAGAGTCATCCTCCTGCCAAACTCTCCAAGAGCAAAGTTTAAAATCATCCAGGCAGTCAAAATCACCCTAGACCATCTTCCTAGGACCTGCAGACCTCTGCTACTACAGTAATCAGAACATTAGATGAATGTGAAGGAGCAAAGTGGAAAGCATTGCTTAGTAAAAACATGACTGTTTGTCAGGGACTCACAAACAAGTCTATATCTAAATGGTAAAGGATGAAATCATTATAATTGGAAGGCGAGTCAGAACCTACATCCCATTGAGCAGTTCATGTTGAACATCCTACATCATGGAAGGAAAACCATAGTGCTTTGGGTGGGCCAAAAATAATTACAAAGTCTTTGGTTTCAGGTAGTGTATATACAGTATATTAAAAAAATTATAATAAATCAGAATCATGACTTTTTTTACTAAGTTACTGATATTTTATAAAATTTTAAGTTTTGGTTGACATCTGATAAACTGTGCAAATACATTTTTTAAATCAGACAGGATCAATTATGTTTACATTGCACTGTACAACAACAACCACAATCAGATTGAAAGACCCATTGGGAATATTTTTATTGCAATGTTGATGGAAATACCTTCTTTCAATGTCTTCCATTCATATACTCTTATATAAGATCTATATAGGTGCCATGCTTTCAATTCATTCTCCATTAAATAACAAAAACACCACCTGTAGCATACATCCTATTGCATTTGACATAGGTTCTACACTTTCAGTCAAAACTCAACTGACATTTATAATCAATATTTTTTGTAGTTGTAGTGCCAACATTAGGAAACTAAGCAAACAGTCATAAAGCTTCTCACACTTTCGTAGTGGGAAAATGTAGCTTAAGCATGTGCACCAAAACAATTTAGTTCATAGTGCAATCTAGACTCTTAACACATCTTGAAACCAGTAATCTGTAGGAAGATACAACATCCATTTGGCAGTGCTTTGAAAACAGCTCATCTAGGAGGACATTCCTATACTATATTCCCATTTCATCTTATCCATTTGCCATTCTTTAGGTCAAATCCAGTTACGTAGTAATGTCATGCTGGTATGAGCAACATTTAACTGACAAATGAGGTAGGCAAGAGACGTTAAAACTGTCTGGTTCACACCTTTCATGTAGACATCCAACTCAGTGTTGTGATCAATAGACCACATCACAGTGAAACACTACCAAAATTAATCAATCTTATGATTTAGAGATTAGTGAAGATAGCCAAGCGATGGGAAATACTTTCACAAGTTACATGGTTATCACTCCACTTGAATGTGTTTAACAGCGCTCTGTACACACATTACATTTTAAGGCAGAGGGTTTTATCACAGCTTTAACAAGTTTGTTCTCATAACTCTCTACGCCGCCTAAGGAATATAGAATAGAAATAGAAATGGATAGTTTTGTTATAATGAAAACATTGTGTCAGCATTTGTCTGTGTGTAGATGTGATGTCAGATCCTGAAGCCGGATTACGAAGCAAAACAGCTACAGCATCAAATGAAAATCCATATCCACTCTGTGTTACAAGTCATTCAAGTTGCCTATTGTAACAATTTTATGCCTCATGCTTATGTTCCACCAGCCACAGCCTATAGTGCTCACTGCTCCCTCTTCCAGTGTCCCTGCAGAGGCCATTCCTAACATCAGCACATTTCACTCAAACAGCCGTGTGAAATCGGAGTTTAAAATGGCTGGTGAATTAAAACAACTCTTTATTATATATTTTATACATCTACACATATATGTAAATCAATAACAATATTAATTTTCAATACTCTGGTGACTGTGAATGACACTCACATCAACATAATACTTTAATAAAGTACTATCTGGGAAAGAAATGAAGAGCCGGATACTTCCGGCTGCTTTAGTTTTGTTACTTGCATAGAAAGTTTTAAAGCAAAAAGCATTTTTCCGTTCACCTGGCAGAGGCATGGGAAGGTACAATTAAAGCTTTTCAAAAAGAAGCAGTAGCAGCCTTGACATATGTCCATGAATACGGAAAAGGTCATGGGTAACTCTTGATAGTCGTAATCTACATTATAAGCTTCATAGCTCCACAATGTCCATCTAGGCTGATGTCCATCCTTGTTGTGGCCATATATGCGTTTCATCAGCTCACATCTATGTCCTGCCTTTAAATATCAACCTTCACCAACACTCCGTCTGATGAAGCTGTCAAGAGCATGCATCATGGCAGATGGTGACCATCAACCTTCTGAAGAATACTTGCAAACACACCCTTATCTGAATCACACCTTGATAGGTTGTTGGAGACACAGAATCTCTTCAAGAACAACTGCTTTCCCTGTAGCCTGATCAATCAGGCGTCAACTCATTAAGATTTAAAATAAATTAAAATGCAACATCAAACCTAAGAACCCAGTTCAAAACAAAACCACAACGCAATAAAAATAACACTTGATTGGCAGATTCTCAATTTGAGGGGGAACTAAGAGAAACCAAGATAATAAATCCACCAGTGCGTAAGAGAGTTAAATAAGCTTACACAGGAAGAATTGAAGGAGAAAAAGAGCGTGAATGAGTAGACACCCAAACACAACAGAGCTGCTCCTCCAGACTGATGCAGAGTCCACAAGCGCAGGCAGGGAGAAAGAGTCTGTCAGAGGCCTTGTTCCTTGTCTACCACTACATCCAATCCTCAGTCTCCTCCATCCATCTCCACTTTACAAGTTAGGCTTGAGTAAATCCTTGGCATGACTGGGTATTTCATCTCCACCCTTGATGTCAGAGTCTCTAGGGCAGTGCCAACCAAAACTCCCTCCTCTGCCAGCCTCCAGGTGTCACCGAAACTCATATATGGGCATACTGTTTTCCTGGACATGGGTAAGGTTTAATGACTGATACCTACAAGACAACAGGGAGGGCAGACCATGAGAAGATAGCAAGTCGCCACATTCCAGTAGACCCTCCTCAGATAAGCATGCCAAAAGATTATGTGCAATATCTATTACGTTATTATTTCTTAACAGAATGTAGAATACTAACACTACTAACTATCAAACTATTCTACATGATTTATTCAGATTGACTATATCCCTAAACACTAACACAGATGCATTGATCATATTTGAACAAGCTATAATATTTATGCTATACACCGCGACTTCATCCTTAATGGCACCGTATATCTTATATTGTGCACTACTTTACCCACGGACCACAGGATGTCATCTGGAATTCAAACACTGTACCATTCTGAGCTTCTGTGGTAGTAGTAACCCTCAACAGTGGCTGTGGACTTCTGAAAGCAGATGTAGTAGAAGCCAGCAAAAGATGCCCCGCTGATGTCTTTAATGGTGTGATCTGGAACAAGGAACTGCTCCTGTTGAATACAATAAATGTTAGTCCTTAAATAGTCCTTATTCCACTGCATGGCTAGCCATTAAAGCATGGATGTATTGAACTGGATGAACTGAAATTATAGGCAATTAGCAAGACACCCCCAATAAAGGAGTGGCTCTGCAGGTGGTGACCACAGACCAGTTTCTATGCTTCCTGGCAGATGTTTTGGTCACTTTTGAATGCTGGCGGTGCTTTCACTCTAGTGGTAGCATGAGACGGAGTACACAACCCACACAAGTGGCTCAGGTAGTGCAGCTCCAGGATGGCACATCAATGCGAGCTGTGGCAAGGTTTGCTGTGTCTGTCAGCGTAGTGTCCAGGGCATGGAGGCAATACCATCTGACAGGCCAGTGGGACAGGTCAGGAGACTTGGAGGAGGCCGTATGAGGGCAACAACCCAGCAGCAGGGCCGCTACCTCAGCCTTTGTGCAAGGAGGAGCAGGAGGAGCACTGCCAGAGCCCTGAAAAATAACCTCCAGCAGGCCACAAATGTGCATGTTTCCACGCAAACGGTCAGAAACAGACTCCATGAGGGTGGTATGAGGGCCCGACGTCCACAGGTGGGGATTGTGCTTACAGCCCAACATCGTGCAGGACATTTGGCATTTGCCAGAGAACACAAAGATTGGCAAATTTGCCACTGGCGCCCTGTGCTCTTTACAGATGAAAGCAGGTTCACACTGAGCACGTGACAGACGTGACAGAGTCTGGAGACGGCATGAAGAATGTTCTACTGCCTGCAACATCCTCCAGCATGACAAATTTTTGGCAGTGGGTCAGTAATGGTGCGGGTTGGCATTTCTTTGGGGGGACGCACAGCCCTCCATGTGCTCGCCAGAGGTAGCCTGACTGCCATTAGGTAGTGAGATTAGATCCCCAGACCCCTTGTGAGAACATATGCTGGTGTGGTTGGCCCTGGGTTCCTCCTAATGCAAGACAATGCTAGACCTCATGTGGCTGGAGTGTGTCAGCAGTTCCTGCAAGAGGAAGGCATTGATGCTATGGACTGGCCCGCCCGTTCTCCAGACCTGAATCCGATTGAGCACATCTGGGACATCATGTCTCTCTCCATCCACCAATGCCACGTTGCACCACAGACTGTCCAGGTCTGGGAGACATCCCTCAGGAAACCATCCGCCACCTCATCAGGAGCATGCCCAGGTGTTGTAGGGAGGTCATACGGGCACATGGAGGCCACACACACTACTAAGCCTCACTTTGACTTGTTTTAATAACATAACATTAAAGTTAGATCAGACTGCAGTGTGGTTTTACACTTTGATTTTGAGTGTGACTCCATTTACAGACCTCCATGGGTTGATAAATTTGATTTCCATTGATAATTTGTGTGATTGTTGTCAGCAATTCAACTATGTAAAGACGAACGTATTTCATACGATTTGTTCATTCATTCAGATCTAGGATGTGTTATCTTAGTGCTCCCTTTACTTTTTTGCACAGTGTATCAAGGTCTGAGTAGTATTTACATTTTGGATTGACCTGAGAGCACTGTATTTGTTCAATAATAAAATGAATCCTCAAGAATACAACTTGCCTAATAATAGTGCACAAAGTTTAGAAGACCTGAGAAAACTGCCGGGTCTGATGAGTCTCAAATTCTGCTGCGACATTTAGATGGGTCGGAATTTGTCTTAAACTAAAATTAAAGCATGGATCCATCCTGCATTGTATCAACAGTTCAGGCTGCTGGTGGTGGAGAGATTTTCTTGGCACACTCTGGCACCTTAGTACCAATTGAGGCCTACCTGAGGACCACAGCCTACCTGAGGACCATGTCCTTCCCTTTATACACAGTGTACCCATCATCTAATTGCTACTTCCAGCAGGATAACACGCCATGTCACAAAGCTCACACTGGTTTCTTGAACATGACAATGAGTTCACTGTACTCAAAGGCCTCCAGTCAGCAGATCTTAATCCAATCGAGAGCCTTTGGGGTGTGGTGGAATGAGATTCTGCAGGAACTGTGCTGTGCAATGTAAATATGGACCAAAATCTCAGGAAAGTTTCAGAACCTAGTTGAATCTATTGAACCAGATGCAGCCCGCCGGGTCGTTTCATCTGGCCCATTAACAAAATAATTAAAATAATTGACAGTGTCAAATGCTTTCTACTATTGGAAAGAAGGTGTAACATTGCAAATAACCAGGGGTGGTTCTTACATGTGGGTTAATGACAGATGGAGATATCGTGTCTCAAAGTTTCACTGACTTTATTTTGATTAACTAAAAACATTAAATAATGCTGGAAGTGAAAATGACAACATTTCTGCAAGGAGGTAAAACATCACCCTGCACTAAAACACAGTCTTTTTGGGGGGTTGGGGAATGGCCAAATTTGAAAAAACATAAGGAAATGGTAAAAATATGTTGGCTACTGTACATACAATGTTTAATTTACTTATTTATATGGCCCCTAAATTTTGTCACACTGGTTTTCAAAACCTAGTGGCCTGCCAATATGGATACAGTAATGTCCATGTTTTACAAGTATTTTACAATAGTTAACAAAAAAACTAAACATACATTTTAGTATTCTTTGGCTCCATATGTCACAAGGGTTTGGGTTTGATTTATTGTAGCCAAAAGTCTTTTGAATCCAAAATTATAAGGCACTTCACTGTAGGACAAAGTATTACCCTTTCAGAAGCCAAAATATCAACATAGTGCCAGGCAGACTTCAACCCTCTTAGACTTGAAGGGTTCATTATATTTGATTTTTTTTTTTGATTCAAATTAATTTCCATATGCGCTGTTGTCTTGATTCGCAGGTGTCTGCGAGTACGCTAAATAGACTTAAAACAAACAGTAGTGATTAAAGTCTGAGAAGTCAAACAAAAAAAATGGTGTTTCAAAACAAAACATTTATTTTCTGTAGGTTAAACACGTACCTGTGTAGGGGTGGGGGTAATTTAATGAAATAACATTTCCTATTTTTCATGCATCGCTACAAAATGCAGCCCTTCACTTGGTTTCAAAAGCAAAACGTTTTGCCCACACCTGTTCTAGGCTATTAAAATTGTGCTAGATCTCGTCACAAGACGCCCGCCTCACATCTGAACCTCATGTTGATTGTGATTTATAGTGACATGCATGAGACATGGTAAGGTCACTTTTAGACAGCTGTGTTATTAACAGTACCGTATTATTCACAGTACCGTATTAGAGTAGCCTGGTAATTTCAATGGGCTGATCATGTGACCAGTTTGCACACTGATTACAAAGATTAAAGGAATGTCATGTGATACTCACCTTCCACCTCATAAAGACAAAGTCACTGTTCTCCAGCTCTTCATAATCAAAGTCATCTGAATTGAAGCTCTTTGCATACTGATAAAACTCCTGAAACTTCCCCTGGGAAAAAAATAAAAATGTATTCACAGCTGCAGTGTTTGTTAATTAGAAAGGAAACACCACACAAACAAAATTGTTCATAAAGAGGAAAATTCAATTGTCATAACCAATAGCTTAAAACTAATACCCAGTGTTTACGGTCCACATCTTCATCAGCATCCCACTTCCTGGTTAAAAAAGGCCTCTTTCTACTAATGATCTCTCCTGCAAAGAATGTGGTGAGAGTGGGATACTCCTGCAAAAACCAGAAAGATCCAGATCGTTAGTGACCATAGCTTTAATCTATTTTTTTATGCATTTCAAAGAAAAAACAAATGTTCCTAATTTGAAAATTTGTTAGTCCATCTACGTTTTTGGAAGGGGGTTGTGGTAAAATTTTAAAAATCCAGTGAATTGCTTGTTCAGAATCTGGCAATGTCATCCAGCATTAAAACACAGGCTTCAGCCTTGAAAAGAAGTCTTACAAAAAATGTCATTATCAGTGATGATGCAACTAAAACGTACAAACACCTACGTGTCCCACAATACCTTATAAGCATGTGATCTGCAGTGTTGTGCATTATACCCTGATGAAATCTAAATGTTGGTGGGAATAATTTTGTAAGGATCAGAGAACAAACATTTGTGTGGAAAGGACACAAGCAGAACAGATTGCAAGAACGGTTTCTCAAAATAAGTAAAAATGTACTCAATTATTCTTAATGCAATGAACTACTCCTTAAAGACTTGTGTAAAAAGCATGATTCTCATTAAAGGTATTTTATTTTTAAATTGGCAACAACAGTTTGCATTCAAACCAACTCTTCCCAATTGAATGAAACGGGACACTTCATTTAGTCCCCATAAAACCTAGTGGCAAAGTAAGATATTGATTATTTCCAGTTTTCCACCATTAGTTTATCCCATAGAAGATTTGATAATCTACTTTAAATAAAGGTTCATCATAATTTACCTTGTATTTATTTGGTGACTAAAGTCTACATCATGCTTCTTAAAAAACATTCATTGTGCATTGTGATTTAGATGGTTTTCCTCCAAACTGTGTGATACAAAGCAGTTTGTGAGTCTCATTTCTCTGCTAGCAGACAATTTACAGCTAGAAACATTTGTTTTTTTGTGACTTTACAACTATTAAACAAAGCCAAATGCATAACTTGGTGCATGTATTATTATTGCAGACATTATCGGAAAATATCAGCTACTTACCCCTTTAATGTTACCGTAAAATTTACAGAAAACTTGAATACTTATTAGGCTCTAAGTGTTACTGAAATTTATAATTTTATGTTCAGCGTAATATAAAATAAGAAACTGACAGTGAAATAAGAGTGAAATAAGAGTGATGTCACATGACCAGTACCGTTTATTTCCACGCTGCACATTGGAGGATGAAAGTGTTAATCGTTTACAAACTAGGATAAGATTATTGACAGAGAATTCAAAAGATCTGTCTTATTTTTGGGGATATCTTTCACTGTCTGCAATAGGCCACTCTCAGGCATGCATCTTTTACACGTAGTCCATGTTTAATGGTTTTTATTAGGCTTCATAGAAATTAGAGCATTTCCGTAGAATTGACTAGTAATAAATATACATTTAGTGAAATAGTAATAACTTAATAGAAACCAAAAAATGTATAATCAGTATTTGGTACTGGGTTAACCAGAATTGGAAAATTTCAAAAGGTAGCCGTCCCTACTCACTGCTACCTGTCAGCAGGTATACAAATACATGACCTGCTACTGTCCCCAAAATGGATTGTCCCAAACGGTCTTTAGAATCAGAGCAATAGCTCCACACAAGAAAATATGCTAAGATTGGATGATAAGTGTTCATGCATGACGTTTGTATTCAATTAAATAGATTTATATATTGCTAAGCATATTTTATATTATGTTTTTTAATAAAGTAACAATGGTACAATAAGCTAAAAGATGTGTTTTTGTTTTGTCATTTCAATTATTCATGGTTATAGGTAATACAGCTGCCTTTAATATCTTTAGAATAAATTAATAGGCAAACGGGGTAAAAAAAACAAGAATATAATTCACAAGATCGGGGCTGTTATGTAGTCCTATAGACATTAGTAATATAAGATCAACAAAATGCCATCTTTATTCTTTCAATATGAGAGTTCTAGGTATGTCAATATAGTGATAAGAGCTACGGTAACCATGCTGGGGTGTGCCTAGGTAAAAGATATGCCATTTTGCGCTGCCTCACACAGGAGGCCCAGGGAAAGTCAGAGAACCCATTATCAGGCTCTCACCTGTGACTATCATGATGTAGACTCTTGCAATGCAGCGACTTAGCCAACTACGCCATGCAGACCCACCAAAACAACCGATGTAATGAGAAACTTAAACACATTTAGCTACCACTGTAACTAGGAAGGATAAACAGCAACTCAAATCATGGTGAGTAGCTCAGCTGACTCCCTAAACTATGAAGAGTTCCAAGGGGGGTCCGCGTGGCGTTGTGGGCTAAGTTGCTGCATTGCAGGACAGTCTGCGTCATGATTGTCAGTGAATCGAGCCTGACTATGGATTCTTTCACTCTCCCCAGACCTCCAGCACAAGGTGGAGAAAATTGGCATAGCGCTGCCTGTGATTTGGGTTATTTAACTCAGATTATCTATCCTGCCACGTTGCTTTCCAGCGACTCCTTGTGTTCAGATCGGGCGCCTGTAAATTAAGTCGCGGAAGTATAGTTGGTGAATGTAATCATCCAATGCATAATCTAACTAAAGGCTTCCGTGTATGGTGAGAAGTGTGAAAAGAATCGGCAGCCTGGCGACATGTGGTTCGATGAACCACGTGCACGCCCCTCGCCGTCCCACAGATCTATCATGGGAGCATTAAGAAGGGAGGAAAAATTACACGCACAAAAAAATATTTACCTTAAAATGGAATTCTGCAAACCTGATAAAACTGCCCTATTAAGTTCTAATCTACACAGATCTTAAAAAAAAAATATTGACATCTTGTACATTTATCAATATCGTATATCTCAGGAGATGGCTGAAAGGAATCTAAAGGCTAATCTGGACCAAACTGTGACAACATGGATGTTTTGCAAAGTCAAAGAAAACATGACTACATGTATTTCCAGATTTTCACAACCCCATTCAAAACACAGTGTGACCCAATACTGTGTAGTTTGCCCAAGAAGTTTCAAATCCGTTACTCCCTCTGGTGAAGCATGTATGAAACAAGTCTTAATGTCCTAGAAATGTGTTGGACATGATACAAACAACTAAGGGTTCCTCAAACATGTAGTACTCCTTTAATATGTTCCTACTAACTAGCAGAATCATAATGCACATATGCCAAAGTAAATGAGCAGTGATAGGTAGCACCTTGTTACTTTACCTCTGTTAGGCCTTTGATCTTAAGGTAACCACAAAGATAGGAATCTTCCATGGTCACATGCTGGAACAGAAAATCAAAATTAATGGGATCAACTACAGTGGTCATAATTCGTGTAGCCTGACCAGGGTTCAAAATTAGCACCATTTAGCAGCCAAATGCTGGTACAATATGCAGGTGACTGATAGGTTTGCGTCACTAACCAGCCAAAAAATATATTTAGTAATTTATTGAGTGGCTGGTAAAATTTCAACATTCATGCGCTGTTTGGCTGGTGGATGAAAAAGTTCATTTTGAACCCTGAGCCTGACTACAATAAACATGTACTTTACGCATTTTAACGCAAAATAATGAAAAAAGCTACCTGAATGTATTCACAAGTAGTTTCATAGGTGTGGTCAAATGCATTCAGTCGACAACAGAGTTCTGCCAGTCAATCTGAGCAAGCATAAATCAGAAGGCTGTCTATTATGCCAATCTAGGCCGTTTGTTTAAAGAAATCATGCATCCGAGACAGTATTTGTTTTTGGAGAAAAAAAATATGTTTTTGCCAACTTAACAACCAGAGTTGACGAGATATAAATTGCTGTCAAACCTGCAGAAGGTAGTTTGGTTGCTTTTAACGATCATCTAGTTCACCTGGCTCCAGTACTAAATCGGTTGTACGTCAGAGGTTGGCAGCAACAGCCGACAGAACCTTAAATGGTCAGTTAGCCAGCTATCATAACTAACTTGCTGAAAGGAATAGATTTTACCTGCAAAACAACCTCAACGTCATACGAGTTTCCTTTGCTCTTCTGATGCCCTCGAAACTGTGAACCGCTGTATAGCAACGAGGTGGCCACTCCGGGCTGGTGTGTGTTAATCGGTGGGGGAGGAATAAGAGAGGCCGAGGATGTAAGGGCCGCAGCTGTGCTGCTACAGCACTCAGCTCGGACCGGCATGATAAGCGCTATTGCGTACGTGTCCCCGACCACAACAGTCATGAACCACGAGCAGAGGAAGCTCGTATCCAGTAGACGTGGTACAACAAACACGACACCGTGCCAGTTGACAACTAGTTAGTTATCCCCGAAACCCGAGGCCAGCTTTCTGTACGTGTTGTACGGAGTTTCTGAAAACTCGTACACAACTTCAATGTTGCGTCATCCACGTCAGCATCTCTTTATGCAATTGGCTGATCGGGCGCTCTGCCCCTTTGAAAGAAACGACAATTGGATGCAATTTGGAAATGCATTATGGGACATGTCGTTGCATTTATTCTTTATTTTTTTATGTAGTTTTCAGTAGGGATGAACGACTCCAGGGTTTTTGGAGTTGACCCTGACTTCGACTCCATGTGGTTGGAATCATTGGAGTCGACTCTCGATTCCGACTCCACATAATTTGCGGGTGTTAAAACAGCAGACGATTAAAGAGACAGGAATTTCCAGAATTAAACTAACCAGGACGCACTTCGCGTAACTCAATAATGCATATACACTTACCGTCAGGATTATTAGGAACACCCGTTCAATTTCTCCTTAATGCAATTATCTACTCAACCATGGCAGTTGCTTCAATGCATTTAGGGGTGTGGTCCTTGTCAAGACAATCTCCTGAACTCCAAACTGAATGTCAGAATGAAAAAAAAAGGTGATTTAAGCAATTTTTAGCGTGGCATGGTTGTTGGTGCCAGACAGGACAGTCTGAGTATTTCACAATCTGCTCAGTTACTGGGATTTTCACGCACAACCATGTCTAGGGTTTACAAAGAATGGTGTGAAAAGGGAAAAACATCCAGTATGCGGCAGTCCTGTGGGGGAAAATGCCTTGTTGATGCTAGAGGTCAGAGGAGAATGGGCCGACTACTTCAAGCTGATAGAAGGGCAACTTTGACTGAAAAAAACACTCGTTACAACCGAGGTATGCAGCAAAGCATTTGTGAAGCCACAACACGCACAACCTTGAGGCGGATGGGCTACAACAGCAGAAGACCCGGGTACCACTCATCTCCACTACAAATAGGAAAAAGAGGCTACAATTAGCAAGAGCACACCAAAATTGGACAGTTGAAGACTGGAAAAATGTTGCCTGGTCTGATGAGTCTCGATTTCTGTTGAGACATTCAGATGGTAGAGTCAGAAATTGGCGTAAACAGAATGAGAACATGGATCCATTATGCCTTGTTACCACTGTGCAGGCTGGTGGTGGTGGTGTAATGGTTTGGGGGATGTTTTCTTGGCACACTTTAGGCCCCTTACTGCCAATTGGCCATCGTTTAAATGCCACGGCCTATCTGAGCATTGTTTCTGACCATGTCCATCCCTTCATGGCCACCATGTACCCATCCTCTGACGGCTACTTCCAGCAGGATAATGCACCATGTCACCAAGCTCGAATCATTTCAAATTGGTTTCTTGAACATGACAATGAGTTCACTGTACTAAAATGGCCCCGACAGTCATCAGATCTCAACCCAATAGAGCATCTTTGGGATGGGGTAGAACGGGTGCTTCGTGCCCTGGATGTGCATCCAACAAATCTCCATCAACTGCAAGATGCTATCCTATCAATATGGGCCAACATTTCTAAAGAATGCTTTCAGCACCTTGTTGAATTAATGCCATGTAGAATTAAGACAGTTCTGAAGGCGAAAGGGGATCAAACACAGAATTAGTATGGTGTCCCTAATAATCCTTTAGGTGAGTGTACTTCAGTCCAGAAATATCGAAATACTTTCCTTCACCTAGTGGCATATGGGCTAATATAGCTGAATGTTAATACCACCCCATCATAGCAGTGCCCACTTTCCCAAAGTGAGGCAAAATATGCATATTGTCAAATGAAGTGGGCACCGTTTCATAGCCTACCATTCGCTCCACCAACGTCAGCAAACATAAATCATGTAGTTTACAGTACACATAGCAATTGGTCTAAATTCATTATAAAAAGAAATAGACACAAGTGATTTCCAGATTTCATGGCTAAATAGTCTGGAATTAACAATTAATTGAAGACGACATTTTGGTAAACACATTGATTGTCATGTATATAATCAAAATTTTGTGAAAATACAAAATGGGGAAAATAATGTATATTAAGGGATAGTATAAATATACTTAAATTAAATGACCATGTTATATTTGTGATCAAGAATATATTGTTTAGATTGTGAGATAATCATTTTAATTCGCTCCCTCTATTTGTCCAACTCTAGCAAGCACAAAGCTTAAGCTCCGGGCAAATGAAGCAGACTGGTTCTACACATTTGTATGAGACAGGAGTCTTGCAAATTATTGATTCTTTATGGAGTCGGAGCTGATTTATACTGGAGTTGACACTTAGAGGAGTCGAAAATGGGAGTCGAGTGGTAAGGAGTCGAGTAATCGATTCTTTGGGGGTCGACTCTCCACCACTATCTCTGAGAAAAAGCCACATGACCATCAGTGTAGTCAGTCACATATTTGGTAGTGTATATATATACATATGTATGGTCGAATGGTTATTAAGGTAAATCTGTTTCACACACCTCTTAGGAATCACTATCCTTGTTGAGAAAAAATACTTCCATTCAAAATCCTATTCTCCCTGGTTATTGTATCCTTAAATCTTACGAGCAATCCTAAAACTGTCCTTACTATTAGACCCTAAAAATAAATGTTATGTGTATCATAAGCCTAACCCTTGTGATCTTAAGTTTTTGTTGGGGTATTTTAATTATTTGAATGACAAGACAGTAGCAGAGGCTTGGGAGAAAGGAATGTAGGGGGAGACAGAGAGGTCACAGTCCAAATCTAGGACACCCTGTCATGAGGGATTGTGTGGTCTGCAGTCTAGGCAACTACACCAAACTCTAGCACACCTGTTTTTACTTACTTTGAGGGCATTTTTATATAGACCTCATCAGTTTAGTACAATGTGAAAACACAACATACAACAACAGCTACACTAGAACATTTACATGGCAGAGATTTTGAAAAACACCTATGTAAATTCAAGTGAAAAACACCTATGTAAATTCAAGTGAAATACACCAATGTAAATTCAAGTGAAAAACTCCTATGTAAATTTAAGTGAAAAACACCTATGTAAATTCAAGTGAAATACACCTATGTAAATTCAAGTGAAAAACTCCTATGTAAATTCAAGTTTACACAATTAATTTAATGAAAATAGGAAAATAGGCATTTGAGTGCTGGGGCATCTGCTATATTACCTTCCTTATTCTGACTGAATGGTGCTCATGTTTAATCTCATCCAATTGATCTCTCAAATAGTCAATTTATATTAGCTATAGTTTAAATGTTCTTTTTATTGCTGTTTCTTCTGCTTTCTTTGCTGTTCACTGTCCTTGAATTTCTTGAAAGTAACTTTTAAATCAAATGTATTATTATTTATTATTTGTAGTTGTGAATCTCTGCAATGCGCTTGCGATGCCGCGTCACCTCTTCATCTTGAATCTGCAAATAAGATAGAAAACATTTAAGTGTTAATGAAAAAACTCCCAACGTTAACAATCAATGTGCAAAACTGAAAACTGACATGCCAAGGCCTGGCCTTCTTCCATAAAAATACACCTATGTCATTATAATAACAATGATAATAATAATAATAATAATACATGGTATGTAGAGCATTTCAAGGACCCAAAGAAGCTTTACAAAGCTAGCAAATCAAATAACAATGAAAAACGTACAAAAGAAAAAGACAACAAAACACAAGGGGAAGAAGGGAGGGGCTATGGGAAGGCTTGATTAATCAGAAAAGGCTTAAGGCGGTCAAGGGAGATGTTCATAGAGTCAGAGTCATGGATGGATTGAGGCAGGGAGTTCTAGAGTCTGGGAGCAACCTTGGAAAAAGCCCTGTCACCAAAGCTAGAGAGGAGTGAGCGTGTGGGTCGATAGGGGAG
>JACXGM010002967.1:19627-44132 GCA_016801145.1 Umbra pygmaea | reverse complement strand
CACCAGTGAAACGAGGAGTCATCCATATTGGGAAACAGGCAGGCAGTCATCTTGGAACTGGGGCTGTTAACAGCACTCTGGGGACTCTGGGCGGCCATCTTGGGACTGTGGGCGGCCATCTTAGGATTGGGGCTGGTAGCCTTCCTGGAACTAGGTCTGGTAGCCCTCTTGGAACTCTGGGTGGCCTTCTTGGAACTGGAGCTGGTAGCCTTCTTGGAATCAGAGCGAGTAGCCATCTTGGAACTCTGGATGGCCTTCTTGGGACTGGGGCTGGGAGACACCATCTGGGAACAAGAACTGGGTGCCCTCTTTGGAGCTTTAAAAGGGGCAGGTGTCTCAAAGACACGACGGGGAAGGATGTAGTCCCCATCCACAGCCTCCCTGACTAAAAAGTCCTCATAGGAGGCTTTGTAGAGGTCCCATAGAGGATCCTCCTGGGCCCAGCCACTGTACCACAGCTCACTCCCAGCCATGTTTAGTTTTAGGCGAGGTATTCTGTAATGATTCCTCCACAATAAAGATGATAAGATGTATAATAATGTTTATTATGTATAGATGTAGAGTACATGTAACTAAACTGGGTTCTAGGCAGGTAGATATTAAATAAGGCTCAGTTAAACAAAAGCATATGGATACTCAAACAGGCAGACTATTTGAGATAAGGCAGAATTTAAATAAGCGAAGGCACAGGGGAAAATCCAAGACAAAATCCATAAACAACAAAGCATGGGTCAAACCAGAATAATAATAACGATAATGAATGCTCAGTAGAAAAGTCAATACTCACAAATACCTCGCAAAGAGGCAAGGAGAGGTGTGTGGCTTAAATACTGTTTGGAGTGAGCAGGTGTACTGAATTAGAATAATTGTGTCCGGGTATGGGAAATGTAGTTCTGAGGAGACCTGACTAGGGAAGCTGTAGTCCATTGGAAGACGAACTGGGGAATGGGAATTGTAGTTCTGTGTCACCTAAACAAAGGAAGTGGCAGTTTCCAGGGAAGGGGAACTGGGAAACGTTACACAAACTAAAACCCTTTTTTTCTATTGTTCTTTGAAGAGTGAAAATATTACTTTTACTTTTCATTGTAGCTTCCAACTCGGTTTTCAAATTCGTGAGGTATTCAAACTATCTAAATGGGTTGGAGCACATAATCAAACCCTGCTCTCCAGTGGGGAGAAGGGTTGTACAGTGTCTTGCGAAAGTATTCGGCCCCCTTGAACATTTCGACCTTTTGCCACATTTCAGGCTTCAAACATAAAGATATAACACAGTATTTTTTTGTGAAGAAGCAACGACAAGTGGGACACAATTATGAAGTGGAACGAAATTTATTGAATAATTCAAACCTTTTTAACAAATAAAAAACTGACAAATTGGGCAAGCAAAATTATTCGGCCCCTTCACTTTCAGTGCAGCAAACTCTCTCCAGAAGTTCAGTAAGGATCTCTGAATGATCCAATGTTGACCTAAATGACTAATGATGATAAATAGAATCCACCTGTGTGTAATCAAGTCTCTATAAATGCACCTGCTCTGTGATAGTCTCATAATATTGAAATGGAAGGAGTATCAGACCACTGCAAATCTACTAAAACCCGGCCGTCCCTCTAAAACTTTCAGCTCATACAAGGAGAAGACTGATCAGAGATGCAGCCAAGAGGCCCATGATCACTCTGGATGAACTGCAGAGATCTACAGCTGAGGTGGGCGAGTCTGTCCATAGGACAACAATCAGTCGTATACTGCACAAATCTGGCCTTTATGGAAGAGTGGCAAGAAGAAAGACATTTCTGAAAAATATCCATAAAAAGTGTCATTTAAAATGTTTGCCACAAGCCACCTGGGAGACACACCAAACATGTGGAAGAAGGTGCTCTGGTCAGATGAAACCAAAATGGAACTTTTTGGCTACAATGCAAAATGTTATGTTTGGCGTAAAAGCAACACAGCTCATCACCCTGAACACACCATCCCCACTGTCAAACATGGTGGTGGCAGCATCATGGTTTGGGCCTGCTTTTCTTCAACAGGGACAGGGAAGATAGCTAAAATTGATGGGAAGATGAATGGAGCCAAATACAGGACCATTCTGGAAGAAAACCTGATGGAGTTTGCAAAAGACCTGAGACTGGGACGGAGATTTGTCTTCCAACAAGACAATGATCCAAAAAACAAAGCAAAATCTACAATGAAATGGTTCACAAATTAACATATCCAGGTGTTGGAATGGCCAAGTCAAAGTCCAGACCTGAATCCAATCGAGAATCTGTGGAAAGAACTGAAAACTGCTGTTCACAAACGCTCTCCATCCAACCTCACTGAGCTTGAGCTGTTTTGCAAGAAGGAATGGGCAAAACTTTCAGTCTCTCGAGCAACTTACAGCTGTAATCGCAGCAAAAGGTGGCGCTAAAAAGTATTAACTTTCAGTTCTTTATTTGTTAAAAAAAGTTTGAAATATCCAATAAATTTCGTTCCACTTCATGATTGTGTCCCACTTGTTGTTGCTTCTTCACAAAAATTACGGTTTTATATCTTTATGTTCGAAGCCTGAAATGTGGCAAAAGGTCAACATGTTCAAGGGGGCAGAATACTTTCGCAAGGCACTGTATGTGTTTGAATTACAACACCTACACAGCTGCAAATTAAACAAATGAATTTGAGTTTGAGTCACTGTTTGAAGTTTTTAAGTTAGTTACCTTAAACAGTAGAAGAAATGCAAGTAATGAATAGTAAATTGAGATACGACTGAAATATGCTAAATAGGCATAGATAGGCGTAGGCACAATTCAGACATAAAAAATAATTTTGCTCTTGAATTTGTTTGCATATTAATATATGGAATGATTTAGCTTGGTACCTGTGGAAATTCA
This sequence comes from Umbra pygmaea, assembly GCA_016801145.1. Lineage (NCBI taxonomy): Eukaryota > Metazoa > Chordata > Actinopteri > Esociformes > Umbridae > Umbra > Umbra pygmaea. Next base: position 41,261 of record JACXGM010002967.1, on the reverse strand, counting down.
AAAATATTTGTGAAGGTTAATGGTAGCCATGCTACTTAAAGTAATATTATTTATGTATGTATGTATGTATGTATGTATGTATGTATGTATGTATGTATGTATGTATGTATGTATGTATGTATGTATGTATGTATATATATGTATGTATGTATGTGTATACATAGGTCATCTGACATAGGTCAGATGACAGCCAGGTGTTTTCTGTGTTTCTGTTATGCCAGTGTTTAATTTATTTCCAGGTCAGACACTCAGGGTCAAAATCTCTTCTGCTGGTCAGCTTGAGATTAATGCCTGACAGAGCAATCCACTTGAATGCATCAACGTGTCTAGCTTTTGATTATATTGCAAGTCAGAATACACACATCTCCAAACACTCCTGTCTCACATTTCAATTTCACACAAACACATTTGTACAACCCTTGTGTGTGTAAAAAAAACTTCCAGTATTTTCTCTTTCACGCACGCACACACACACGCACTTCTGGAATTTCAAATTTCACTGCAGAGAATTCAAACCAGCGATTGTGGGCTAAACCAAAACAACTTCAGTTTAAATATTTATTCTTTCATCATCCTTTGCTTTTCCTGTGGTTTAATCTCTTGTTATTTTATACTAAAGAAAGGTAAGAACAACACCTGTCTGGTTGATATGGAAGAGAATGTGTGACCCACTGGTACCTCAACGCTGCGCAGGAGGGAAGGGACAGAAAGTGAGGAATGTGTCAGGTCTCAAACGGCCAGGAGCTAGGACAGCTGTCTGTAATGTCTTGCTCACAGAGGACAACTGGACGGAATGCCAGGCAGGCAGGCAGGCAGGCAGGCAGACACTACAACATTAGAAGAGACAGGCAGTGAAGCCGCTGAATGGGACTGAAGGGAGAAAAGCTCAAAGAGTTGCTAACCTGACATCTCCAGGCTTCTCTCAATCGCTCTGTCTCTCCTGCTGTCGGGAACACAGCAGAAACACACCGTTTATATTCCAAACATGTACACTGACTCTATCAAATTGTTTAATATTTTCTCAGTTGTACTGCATTTTCAATCTGGATTTCATTGAACCCATTTTCAAAGTGAGACAGACACATATAGTATGATGGTATACATTGTACTTACAGTGCACCACTGTAGATTCCTGATAAGACACAATGCACATCACCAGAGTTTGATATAGCGGTTTAAGCTCCCAAATCTGGAACACTCGTGATCCCAGAGACGAGTTTGAGCCCTGGATTGGCTGCTGTCTCTGTCCTCCCTCACTGTCTCCCCATAAATGCCTGCCTCCATAGACTATGCTTCTAACCAATAGCCCACTAAAAAATATTCAATATTTAAAAGCACACATTTGTAGTGTACCAAATTCCTGGAACTGTGTGGAGCAGTTTAGCTTTGCTATTATGCTAAGGTGACCAGACGTCCCCAGTTTCCGAGGACAGTCCCCGGATTTGGTGACCTGTCCCCGGCTGGAGCTGTCCCCGGATATGTCCCCAGTTTTCACTGTGTGTACTAGGCCGTCTATCAGCAGTGATTGTTAGTGTGCATGTCAGAGAATAGTGCAGAAAAAGGGAGAAAAAAGAGACTGCTGCTATCCAGCGTCTTTGAAAACTGTAAGTCGTATAACTTATGCTGTCAGTTTATTTAAGTATGTTATTATAATAGTCTATCATTCTTGCAAATTTAAATTAACTGGTGGATTTCGCTGTTTGTATTCTTTACATGCTAGCTAAATTGCATGTGGTTGTTGATTCGATATACAGAAATAGCGATTGTTGAAAGCCCTTGCTCACATTTGCAGGGTTCCCGCGGCTCCTTAAAAAGTCTTAAAAGGGTCTTAAAATAAAACCAGGAAATAAACTAAGGCCATAAAATGTCTTCATTTTATCATAAATTTGCTCTAGGTATTACATTTGCAGATGGTGCATTTAAGGCTGATTGGAAAATGTGGGAGAAGGGCTCTACGTCTCATCTGTCATCTGCGAGTAGGTAGAACACTTCTGTTTCGTGAATCTACTTCACCCTGTGTAGATGTTTTTTCCCTGTCAGGCCACCAGGTGTGAGACTTGATGCACAAGCCTTAACCTCTTCCTGTCAGCTCTTTCATGCTGTCGGCTAAACTGTGCTGAACGTCTCACAAACTCTAAATAACATTTATCTGCTTCAAACAGCTACTGTAGCTACATAGACAATGATGAACACACTGAGGGTACACAGTCAACTTAGCTACGTAGGTTTCTATTAGCATGCTAAGGTAGCTCGCTAAGTTAATGTTGCACCCTTGAAATAACTCAACTTCAGAGTATCTTCATTGTTGTACAAACTATATTAAAAAAGCCCTGGTTCAAATAACAAATCATTGAGAAATATTCTAGCTCTGTCTAGCCAATTTACATGCCCCGTCTCAACCCAACAACACAAATCTCTCTGCGTTCTCTTCCAAAATTACATTCTATTTAAAGAGACAGTGCACAATTTTTCCCAATATACATCTCAATACCATACAACACAGTTTTCTTTACTATTAGTAAGAATTCAAAATCATCACTTAATATAATTTATTTGTCATTTCACATCTTACAGGGACCATCCAGCCCTAAAACACATCAAAATCGTTTTCCAGGTAGTTTTCACAATATTCTACAAAAAAATAACCTTTTCAATGCGTTCTGCTCTTCCTAAGATGTCCTCCGTACATTTTTGAATTCATTACCCAGTGACGTGACTTGTTAATGACTGAAACTATAGGTGGCGTACGTCATGAAAATGTGTAGTCTCTCCATGAATAGGCGTGTTTTATACTGATAACAAGTTCAAACAGGTGCCATTAATACACATAACGAGTGGAGGACAGAGGAGTTACAGGTCTGTGAGAGCCAGAAATCTTACTTGTTTGTAGGTGACCAAATGCTTGTTTTCCACCATAATTTACCAATAAATTCATTAAAAATCCTACAATGCGATTCTCTGATTTTTTTTTTATTTTGTTAAAGTGTACCTATGATGAAAGTTACAGGCCTCTCATCTTTTTAAGTGGGAGAACCTGCACAAATGGTGGCTGACTAAATACTTTTTTGCCCCCCTGTATAGTCACTTGTCCAATAATTTGCTTATTGTACTAATAATAGCTACTCTACAGAGTCGGGTTCAGGGCGGTGATCATATACAGTAGTTGCACAGAGCATGGTTCATAACGGTAATCGTATAGGTGAAGGATTTATTGTTTACTGGTTGGCTATAATTGTCCTGCTAACTTTACAGTAGGGGGGCAAAGTGCTACTGTTTACATCTAGACATTGTAAATCAAAAATATTATGTATAATATTTTAACAACCAACATGATGGTAGCTTTTTTGTATCCAGACAATATTGAGTGTCAGCCTACCATTTTGTCCGAAGTGAATGAAGTGCCTGTTAGAAAGAAATACACTTTTGCTGATGGACAATACAAATACTAAATACTTTAACCATATAAATATTTGGATACATTTTAAATACAATTACCTATTTTTAAATAAGTTCTAGCTTAAAAAGGAATAAATATTTGACCTCAGAACTTCTAACTAAATAAATAGAGATATCAAACTTATGGTGCACATATAATTATTATTTTTAAATGAACACATTGTATAGCAGGGGTGTCTAACCTTGGTCATTGAAAGGTGCAATCATGTAGGTTCATTCCAACCACACATAATGTAGGTTCATTTGGTTTACTGCCAGCTAATTATTTGAATAATTTTAGATGAATGAGGATTAGAGTGAAAACAGGACAGTAGCTATCCAGGACCAGAGTAGGACATGTCTGTATTACAGTAACTGTATTTGCAGAGAATAGCTAAGTGTAGAATGGTCGATTTTACAGACACATTTATGTAACTTTTACATGTGAAAAGTTACATAACAGATTAATAATGTGTGATGTCGATCAGGGTGGATATGAATTTTTAAATTATCTATGTACAATAACCAATAGTGGGTTTGTCACAGTTTAGGTGTGTGATGTTACAAAGAGGGAGACCCAGGCAGGTAGAGGGTAGATGATAAAATTGTGGTTGTTTATTTTAGACAGGTCCGGAGATATACATGAATGACGTTTCAGGGTACAGCCGAAGCGAGTGGCACAACAAGTATACTATATAGCTTTATATGCTCTTGCAGTGGCATAAATACTAAAAACCAATATATATATATATATGTGTATATGTATATATATATATGTAGACGTACGCATTGACTCAAGCACTTACCACACTCTTTTCACAGTGAAATGACGGTTCATCTACAAAAATCATTGAATCCAAACACACTTTACCTTATGTATAAACATATCTGAAACAATTGAAGTCAGTTTAAAAAACAGCAGTCTCTGTGTTTCAATGAATATAATGTATTTTGTAAAGGCCTCACAAAATGATTTGACAGATACCAAGCCTTAAACCTAGCATGGGTACATGGCATATTGCAGTAAGTTTATTTATTTTATCAGTACTGAGATCAGTGGAGATAAGATTGGGTGCACTGTGAGCACAGATGTTGTGTAGCATCAACACAGTTTGTAAGTCTGGGGCAGAGGCAACGAGAGGAAGAAAACGTGTTCACCAACAGCAGTGGGCTCCAGGACAGAGACAGGAAGCAGTCATCAGGCCACATGGTCCTTACCCACCTAGGATCTACAAATGAAACATAAGAATGTTCTCGATATCTCGATATACAACTCTGATATTCAAAATAATAATATACCTGTCTCAAGGATGTAGGAGAACATCTACATGGGATGTGCAAAGTACTAAACAGTCTGGTACAACATACTTAGCTTAATGGAAGTAAATTTAACTGTTACTTTAAAAACAAATGTCCAATAGAAAGTGGCTGTTTAAAACATCTCATGCAAAATCTTCATCCTCCCACCCAAGTACTACTCTATAATTGAAATGTTACATGGCAACCATTCAAAAACTGTAGTATTCAAATATTAAATTTTGGTTCAAAACTTCTTTCAAACAGTTATGTATAGTGCTATGCTGTAATTTATGTTGTTTATGATTGACATAACCCTAACTTTAACCCACTTTTACCTGCTGCATTGATTGCTTGTTTACATTTTTCATTGTGGTGTAGGACACCCAGGTGTGTTCTCTGCTTCACGTCCTGGAATAAGAAGTGTTTCCTCTTTGGTTAACTTCAGAAAAGAACTGTTAAAGACCTCAAAGTCATCTGTGAATTCAGAGACACATAACAATAAATAACAATCACATTACTGAAAAATGACAATCTGACTAAACCCACTTACCAATATGTTTGAACAGCACCATTGTTTTTAGGTCTTTGAGTTAATGCCCGTCACAGACCACAGTGACCCTGGGTCCAGCCACTTCTTCCTCAAGCACTGATCTGAAGTCAGTGGTGCATGGGGGACATGCACTTCCTTACCCTCCTCAGTCCAGGTGTGGTTATCAGAAATGTGATGCAGAAGAGATCCATATTGTTTGGAGTACCTTCATACCATAGTATAATTTCTGATCATATCTTAAACAAAAATCTGAAGAAAGGATTCAACATTACGTGAGGTAGTGGGTATGTCAATGCTGTAAGCCCACTACAACAGACCCTACACCACCACGTTTGGATGTAGAGTGCCACAGGTGATTTCCAAATGATTGTATCAACGTTTCAACATGTCACGTCCCCTTTTCTTAGTCTTGGCATTGAGCTCCCCTTTAGCCCTAGATTCATTAAAGCATGTACAACATAAATAAAATATTATTTTTACTGGATACAAGCCCGTGTATATTCGTAAAAACCGCAAAGCACTATGGACCTTGTAGGACCGTAACAATTCAAAGGATCAGTTTCCTGCTTTGACTACAATCAGTTTACTCTGTGAGTTGGCAGTCGATTTGAAAAGTTCCCGAAAAAATTATCAAAACAGAAATGACCCTGTTATGGGTGAGTAGTGGAGAGCCCCTGTGGAAGTTTCCTTTAATTTATAATAGATGTGACTGAGTTTTTATTTTTTTTAGTACTGCTTCACATTTGATGTCCCCCTTGCATTATATTTATAGCAGTAAGATGACCCATTAATTCTAGGGTGAGGTTTTCCGCTATAACCTCATGATAAAATTGACTATAATTCCGAATTGTAATATAGATACAATTCACCTTGAGAACTGCCTTAATTCTACGTGGCATTGATTCAACAAGGTGCTGAAAGCATTCTTTAGAAATGTTGGCCCATATTGATAGGATGGACATTTTTTAAGATGCACGTCCAGGGCACGAAGCTCCCGTTCCACCACATGCCAAAGATGCTCTATTGGGTTGAGATCAGGGGCCTCATTTATAATACTTTGCAGTGGATTTGCATCAGAAATGGCGTACGGACAAAATATAGGACGTGCGTACGTAAAGAAATATTCACATTTATAAAACCGTGCACACGCACGTCCTACGCTGTTTTCCCTTTATGAATCACAATCAACTCTAATACGTGGCGCAGCTTTTGCGGCTGCATGTCACGCCTATAATTGCCCATAAATAGTTAGTGAAACGACCCGAAATTAATATTCATTGACTGAGAAAACATGGCAAACAGAGAGAGGAAAACCAAGAAAATAAACTTCACTCAATGTGAAGTAGAAAATATTGTTGGCGAGGTGGAAAAGAGGAGGAAAATGATGTTTGAAGGGCGTTGGAGTGGCAAAAGGTTGCAGACGCTGTAAGAAAGTCGGACCGTGGCCCAAATAAAAAGTGGTCAGATATCAGTCGATGTCAAAGCGTCTGGCGCTTCATCGCGAAAGTGTGTCTGCCACGGGTGGGGGAAAATTGGTTACATTTTCAATCCTCAGGAGGAGTTATGAATAGTTGTGCTCTCTTACACTTCTCCATGAGAGACTGCGTCATATTACAGTATATTTGGACTATCTACATACAAACATTGTGTCCATAACTATGGGGTAGCATAGGAATCTGTCAGAGGAAAAATGCAATGTAAAGAGCTGATTTATTCATTTTATTACATAAAAGCGATTAAAGTTCACATTCAACAGATGCATGGAACAGAAAACAGTAATCAAATATCAAATACTTTTTGAAATCGCAAACTGCAAATACATTATATAAAAGGCTCAAGTGAACTTTGGAAAATGACCATTCACTGTAATAATATAATCCTTCAGAATAAACATATTGAAATAGTTGTGAAAATAAAGAACTTTTATTACATGTATACAGAAATGTAAATTATGTGTCCAGGATACTATGTACATTTTACGTAAGCATTAACACACGACAGACTGTGCGTTGCCAGGGAATAACCGCACCCCTCAGCAGTGTAGAAAGCCACGAGGCTGAAAGCCGAGGTGTGCGGTTATTCCCTGGCAACGCTCAGTCTGGAGTGTGTTAATGCGCTTATAAAACGGTTGCCAACATTTTATTTGTGAAAATTAATGTTTTATTAGTATATTTAGCGAAAGAAAATGGTCGCGAGGCGTGTGGTTATCGTGAAACATTAACGTACCCCCCCCACCACTCCTTTTACTGAGCCATGTTAGTACGCCACAAATCAAGTAGTTCCTATAAAATGGATCATTTAGATTGTTTATAACAAGGTCTGAACACTTATGTACAGTTTCATTTAATTTAAATGGCATTCGTTAGCCAGTTTGCTTTAGTAATGCATTTTTTATGCATGGCAGCGGGAACTAGGGGTGCTGAGGGTGCTGCAGCACCCCCCGCTGACAGCACGTGAAAATGAAATGATATTAGCTACTTCAAATAAAGTTTTAGTTTTTCATACAGTTTTTAATTTTCCACCTTTATTCATAAAATTGTTCAAAATATAATTTTGTCTACAATATAATATATATATATTTAGAATATCAGATTTCTTTTTAAATCCGTCAGAATAAAAAAATCTAATCTAAAAATGAATCAATGTCAGATAGCAGAAGGTCTGTTGATGACGGTCTAACTCCCAGCACCTCATCGAGCCGTTTAACGTTACTTGGATCAGACAATGAGCAGTTATAATAACGGGAGTTCATTAGTAACCAGTGATCTATGATATGAATAGAAATAATATAAAATGTTTAATTAACTAGTTAGTTATAAACACCCATTATCTGGTTATTTAGGTTTTATTTAGGAACTTTCCAAAATGGATAACCCCAGACGCAATTAGTTGGTAAAGCACAACAAATACTGCAGTAGTCTACATGTGTCCTAGGATTTAGTAATATGAACAAAATATATTGTCAGGATAATTTGACATCTTTTTTCTTTGTGATTTTTCCCGATTTTCTTCCCTTCCCAATTCACTCTCTAATTCTGCCTTGTCGGTAGCTCCGCATCTCCTTATACAGATCTGTGGGATGACGAGGGGTAAGCGGCACACATGGTTCACTCAACCACGTCGCCCCAGCCGCCGATAATTTTTGCACTGTTCACCCAAAACGGAGGACTTTAGTCGGATCATGAACAGATTACTTTCACCGACTATACTTCTGCGATTGAATTTACAGATGCTTTTAAATATGTAGAATATACGTGTATCACAATAATTTAAACATTTTTTTCATGGAATTCAAAGGATTTAGAAGTAGTAAATATAATTACTGTATTTAAGAATTTTATACGTACATTTACATTTAATATTAATAATTTTTCCATAATCAACGACAACGATAGGAATGAATTCTACCAAAAAGCCTCTAATTGGCTGCTATATTTAGGTTTGAAAAGACTCAGTCAAATCTGATTTGTTTTTTTGCCCTTGTTAAATTCATAAAAAGATTGGAAGGAAAGTATTAAAAACTGTTTACCGAAATCACCTAGCTATATTTGGCCAATGTCCACAGCATAATAACTGAATAACGGTGTCGGTGCTCAATACATTTATTTTCGACCCACATAAACGGTTCTTTTGATTAAATTATCACATTCTTTTTAGTCCTGCGCTAATGCATACAACAATTTAATTGGTTAAAACAGAAAAGCATTAAAATATTATTGGTCAAAAAGACGACACCGGTATTGCCGAACACAGAGGGAGAAGGAACCGCATATGACAAACATATATTTTATTTTGAGATGAGCTAAAATTAAAGCAGGGTAGGGACAAATATGACAAGCAAACCTCTTAATTCGAGACTTAAATGGCAAAATTGAGCACTAGCCGGACGTTAGTTCTTACTGGCCCCGGGCCTACGTGCCGAACCCTGCCCCCCCCCTCTCAGCACCCCCCTGATAAAAGATGTTCCCGCGGCTATGTTTTTATGCAATTCAAATGTTTAGGTGATACAGACCTTACTGTGAACATTCAATCAGCCTGCTACTTTAACATATGGTTAACGAAGTCAAGCCAACATCTGTGCAGTTTTGCATTGCAAGCGCGTTTCTTTGAATTTTGTTTCTGAACATTTATATACATCCATCAAAAGCAACATTGTGCAATCTTGTCTGGAAACGAAACGTTATGAATACGGGCAGACTTCTATGTATATTATGCAGGTGCTGTCATTAACAGGCTATAATTAATAAAACTATTAATTTAGTACTATTCGTTCCCAGTTATTAGATAGGCTAGTACAAATACTAAAGTATTTTACTAGCTGCTGTACTGCAGTTACGTTGTAGTCTTAAGTATTTGACCAACTGTAGCCTATATTTTGTATGAGGTGTCAAGGATTATTAGCTACTGTCTGTGCATAAAAGTGTTATACTACTATACGACTTAAAGTAGATGCAGTTTCCAAAATATCAACGTATTTATAAATGGTCATATCTAAAAATTTGATGCTTTCTAGATTTCTCTCTGTGGTCAATTTTAAATTCAGATCTGAGGAGTTAAGAGAGAAAAACTGCTAGGGTAATATGTGCTCCATTCCATAGAATATCTTCTTTTCCAAAGAACGACATGATGATATGGATTTTTTTAAACATCATAAATATAAATATCTTCCAGTGCCCCCTGAATAGATTGGCATAGTTTGGGCAAAATCAGCACCAATCGCCGTAATCATGAAAAAGCCTAAATTAATTAATTATAATTATAATTAATTATAAGCATGTGAAAATAGGTAAATGCTAAAAATAATTTCTACTAGTAAATAAAATGTTTGCTTATGTTTTTTGTTTGCATATGTGGTTTAAACACCTTTCTGTACATTACCTTGGAAAAATTAACTCATTGTGACATCCATTATAAGGTTTGCACAGAACGTCGGTGTTTATCCCTTTTATAAACTGTTCACTTGACACAGTCGTGTGCTGTCAAATTGCCGGATTCATTTCAGTCGCGTTGCACTTGAACATATAGCGTTTGGCATCAGAAAAATTCAGTTAATTTACTTTGCACTGTTATTACAAAAAATGTAATAGCACACATAAAATATAGTTTAACACATGCAATCCCTCCAGCCCGGGATATATATCAATGGATTGTCTGAACGCTGAATGTCTGGTGATCCGCCCGGTTGTTAGGATGATTTCAACGACAGAGGGAGAGAGATCATTCAATTTGCTAACGACGTGTAGGAAAACAATTTTAGGCTATATGCCTCAACAATTTACAGAAAATATAAATAAAACATACATGCATACATACATTATATATATATATATATATATATATATATATATATATATATATATATATATATATATATATATATATATATATATATATATATATATATATATATATATATATATATATATACATAAATATATATATATAAACAATAATATCAGGCAACTTGTAAGTCTTATTCAAACAACTGTTTTCATAGAGAAGTAGCCTATCTTAATTTCGCCATTAGAACGGGTAGGCTATCGTAATTCCTCTTTTTATACTAAAGATGTCAACTGTAGGCTATTTCTTGATATTTTAAAATATGAAGAAAGGGGACTAGGGTTAGATGGATGAAAAAAAAAACAACCCGTGATATGTGGAAAACTCAGTGTGTGTAATGTGAGTGGTAGGTTAGACATTAGGCTAACGAGCTAGCCACCGGTGTATTGACCGGTATTGACATGACAGCCACTAGCTAGCTATCGCTTCGTCACGAAAAAACACTTTATTACAAAAAAGATTAGATTACTTAAAACCTGTGGCTGGTTAGCATGTCTACATCAGTGACAATCTTTTTGTGGTAAGTGAATGTATTTTTTAGATGGTCTTATTTGGAAGTTGGTGTTGAGATTTGAAGCGAGAGGAATTGTTCGCCATGTTTTTAATTTTGTTCAGCTCCTCAGGGGGGCGTAGTGATACTTTTTTATTACACTTCAGTGAAAAGGCAACATTCTACAGTGCGGATATCAGGGAATTGTCATAGGCTTGGAATGCAATTTTAGCCAATCAAATCCAGATATCACCGGAGCCGTTTTATATAATATAAATTACTGGTGGTCTGCCCACTGCCCTCCTCCCCTCCATGGACAATACCAACTCTCGTCTGCGGTCAATGGCCAGCGGCACCAGACTCTGATGAAAATGGTGAGTACGAGTCTCGTACACCTGCTTAACCACCCACTGTTTCAACACATTGTAGAAGATCTGCTTATATTTCGGAATCCCTGAAAAACACATGGTTATGCTTTTAGAAATGTTACCAGACACCAAAACTACAGTACCAGTCAAACATTTGGGGACCTATTCTGAAACGCAAGTATCAAACGCGAAACGCAAGTTATATTTTGGGAGGGTCCCGGGCGCTGTTGCTATTTTACCGGCGGGATAAATTATTATTGCGCCCGACGCATATCTAAAATGGGTAGGTCTAAAGTAGCTTCAATAGTCATAGGTGTGGTTTGGGCGTAACGTGCAATAAACCAATCAGATCGTCATCTCACATTCCCTTTAAGAGCATGCACGCTTGTTCCATGGCGGATTGCTATTATAACGGCGATTTTCTATTGATTTTTCTTTTAACAAAGTGTAAATAAAGAAATGTCACAAGACAACCTACTTTCCGATGTTTTGGACTCACTCTCACTGAATCACAAGGTTATGAATGCATGGTAATATTTTTGCAATGTTTAGAGATTACTCTTCTGTCAAATAAGCTTTCCACTCCCGTTCTGCATTTCTGGGCATTTAAGTGGCTGGCACGCATTTCAACATCACGTCTCCTGAAGTCCTCTAATATTTCCTAATTAATGTCATCAACACATCCAAGATTCATGGAAATGTTGCGTAAAATACAACAAGCCACAAAGAATGCTGCGACTTAAGTAGTGTACCTGTTCTATCTAAACACCTGACGTGCATTTTCAGTGTGCCAAATGTTCGTTCAATTACGCTACACTGCGTGTTTGTGTGTGTTTTTGATAAAACAGCATTTTACGCACTTGCTGGCATCATAAATTGTGTCATCACCATGTCTTTAATGGATAGCTGTTGTCCCCTTCACAGCCACCCATCAAAGGGGGGATTCCTCATGGCAAAGTTGCCATAAATGAGTCGTGGCTTGAGCCTGAGTAATTCTGAGTAAAGACATGGGTGATTTTACTATTATCATCGCAAATTACGTGTGTATACTTGTTGATTGAATGGGTTCCCTTGAGGTTGAAGTATATCAGTGCAAATAATTCATTATGAATAATTTGAGTAAATGTGTACACTAGATGTATAGCTATTTTTCAAATTTTCGGACACCACAATGACTTCCTCATGTGGTAATATTTTTCCTTCTAATTATGTATTGCAATAATAATGAACTGCTGAATTTGTGTAGATGAGAGGAGCAAAGTGTATGCGCATTGTGAACACGCTACATTATGGTTAAGCATGCGCCCTTAAAATAGCATATGAATAACAAATTGTTTTCGGGGACTGCAAGATAGCACCAGGGAACGTTTGCGCCAGAACAAGCCTCTTCTTTTCGCTGAACCACCCAAGGAACACACGTTCATTCCCTAATTTACCGACGCGCGTCTGTGGAGGGAAAAGTCCCATATGCGTCGGGTGTAAGATGGGAATGATACATACGTTTGTGTAAAAAGTCAATTGCGTTGGGGGTAAAATAGGGCCCTTGGACTCACTAATCCAAAATTGCCAACCAATTGAGGGCTGGATTCAAACTCATACCGAAAAACTAACTTGTGTGAATTTTATTGCTGCCACTCGTAATGGCCCTCCTTTATAAAACATTCACACCAGAGCAGGCCTGCAACATAATTATGGCATGCGGGGTTCTCCACGATATTGCGCTGGAGAATGTTGCCATCAATGAAGAACAGTGGCCACAACAGCCACGATTGGGGGCTCTATGAAGAGGGATCTTATTCTGAGCTTTTAATATTGTAAGTGCTATCTTGGGTAAGAAAGCTAATAAAAAAATACAATGTGGAATCTTCAGTGAAAATAATTAATTTAAAATGCACTTCAGGTTCTCGTTAATCGCTTTCAATGACTCTAGCAGTAACCTCAACACCGCATTTTACTTGAACAATCGATGCCTGATTTTAAGCTTCCAAATAAAACCAAGCGTTTGGCCTGCACCTGAGATCTGAGCGTCTCTTTTTATCTCAGAGAAATTCCTTTTCTTTGCCGGATTTCGCTTATCCATGTCGTAAATTCTAAGGGTGAGGCCTCAAATCCGTGCATATATGTGGGCGTGATATTTAAATTATGATTGATTTCAACCGTCAGATTTATCAACACCCGTTCATTCATACGCTGGAATTGGAGTGATACGAATGTTTTGTAAATTACACGTGAGTCTCATCGTAAGATGATTTTTGCACTCAGAACTACACTGGTTTCTACGCACGTTTGATAACTGAGGGCCAATGGGACTCAGTAGTGTGTACGACACCCATGTGCCTGTATGCACTTCTGACAATATCTGGGCATGCTCCTTTTTAGACGGCAGATGGTGTCATGGGGGATCTTCTCTTAGACCTAGATGAGAGCATCAGTGAGCTCCTGGCAAGTCTTAGGTGCTACTTGCTAGCTGGCAACATTGGATGCACCGATACATAACGTCCCAGAGGTTCTCAATTGGATTCAGGTCTGGGAAAAGTGAAAGCCAGTCAATGGCATCAATGTCTTTGTCATCCAGGAACTGCCTACAAACTCTGGCCACATGAGGTCGGCATTGTCCTGCACCAGGAGGAACCCAGGTTCCACCTGACCAGCCTAAGGTCTGATGATGGGTCTGAGGATTTCATCCTGGTACCTAATAGCAGTCAGGGTACTGTTGGCTAGCATGTGCAGGTCTGTGCGACCCAGTAGGGACTTCCCAAAACTTGGGAATTCAGAGTTATGTACACAAGTAATGTAAAAGTAAAAGTACACAAGTAATGTCCACCTCTGGTGAAACAACTTATGTTCCAAAGTGAACAGTAAATATTGAGTAAATGATAGTTACATGTATGGTTAAATAAACATTTTCCACACCATTCCAAACAGTTCTCAGGCCACCCACATTATGAATCAAATATTAATGACACTGAAATAGTGGTAGAGTTTAACTTACCATGACCACAATTTTGTGCAGAGCTCAGTGTCGTTACATACTGGTGGGATGAGATATTTAAATTCCTGGGAAAAAAAACAACATTTAACCACCAAATTGTACCTTTTTCAAATTAAAAACAGTAATTTTGCTATGAACTAGTGGAGACAATAAAATCCAGCAGCCATGTAGGTAATTCACCAGACCTGTTTCCGATCACCAGTCAACCCTATTTAAGGAGACCTGACATCCATTCATGGCAGGATCGTTAAGTCACACCAGTATGTGCTACCTGTGAATCAAGCCTCAGAATTATTGCTTGTTATCCGTCTGCATCTGTTTTTCTCAGCTACTGTTTTGCCTGGTTAGTAATTCCGTTTTTGCATCTGTTTAGGAACACCTGCCTGCCACCAATCACCTTCTCACTCACCTGGGGCCTCATGTATAAAAGATTGCGCAGCTTACATACCAGAAGATGGCGTATGGCCATAACTGGAAAAGTATGTACGCACAGAAAAATTCACATGTATAAAACCGGTTGTACGCCAGGTCCTGCGCACCTTTCCTTTATAAATCACAATCAACATGAGATTGACCCCACGTGAACGAGCCACTGAACCCCCCTTGCCTCCTCCCCTAAATGAATATGCAGATGCAGGCCTCGCAGCTTAACTTTTTTCCACAAATGCAAAAATCTCATGTGCTAAAACAATTTTGCACATTTGAATTAATATGTATTAATCCCAGGCCAAGAAGATCATGCTACCATTTTCTCTAGAGCTACTGTTAGCCAGTCTACAGACAATTGAAATGCGTATTTAATGCGAGAAATAGCATCTCGCCTGCTGTCCTGCCCGGTATAATTTGCATTCTAATAATAATATGCCTAATTGAACAAAATTGGAATTGTTTTCTAAAATGTCATATTTACATAACCTAAATAATTACATAGCCTACATCACCTTGAATTTACCATATAGTCAATATCCGATCATTGCTAATTATTTTTAAACGTCCTGACATGCCATTCAAACCTGCATTAAACCTACATTTCTTTTGTGTTCCATTTTCAAAACAGCCGAATTCACAATCATATCTTGCAATATGATTTGTTTTGCAATTCTTTTAGATCTTCCCTCTTTATATGTTTTACCATTATGCTAAATATTAATCTCTAACATACTAAAGAACTGTTCACATCAGGTGAGAATTTGATAATGAAGCTCGTTGGGAGAATATCAATCTCAAATTGGTGTTCTTTAATGTGGAGAAGTTAAAATATATGTTATTTTTTATATTTGATCTTTTCATCATTCATTATGAACTGCTTCATCTTGTTTTTAAACATATAGGCTACGTTAGTAACCAGTGTTGTATGCAAGTTATGTTTTACTGACCATCGTCCCGTAAACGTACCAAAGTCAGTTATGAACCGTCCCAGACATATTTTTATACTAGCTATATAAAGCGGAA
This sequence comes from Umbra pygmaea, assembly GCA_016801145.1. Classification (NCBI taxonomy): domain Eukaryota; kingdom Metazoa; phylum Chordata; class Actinopteri; order Esociformes; family Umbridae; genus Umbra; species Umbra pygmaea. The sequence goes on along the minus strand of JACXGM010002967.1, from coordinate 25,335 downwards.
CGCCTTGTTTTTTCAGCCCTGGCCGAAGCAGCCATTGCGCATCAAGTATAACAACATCTTTTAAAGGCCACACCTAATTTCCCAGACCTTGATCACTTATTTACACATAATCCACAAGATCAATTAGAGCTTCACACGTGAGTGATTTTGCCCACTTGTTACTGCATTTCAACCTTGGGAGGTGGATCGGTGCGTCATGCCTCCTGTGCGTTATGGATGAGCCAGAGTCAGGCTCACAGAGACAATTGCATTTTCCGATGCCAATCTTGTAGTTGCACAGCACAGCGAGTATACATTCATCTGTGGTAAGTAATCTGTGCTGCGTGCAATATTAACCATATAGCGTTAATACAAGCTTTTCGTGCGTACGCAACGTTTATACATGAGGCCCCTGGAATCCTGGAACTACTTACCTTTATCTCCTGCACCTGTGCACCGGACCATCTACCATCACCACCGACCACACTTCCATCTACCTAAAGATACATTCCCTCAGCAATATATTCCAACCATCTCTCTTCATCTACTACAACAAATAAAACACACAATTTATACTTTTGTTTTTTGATTTTCTTTTTAACAAATCAGTTCTGTCACTATGAACACAGATTAACATAAACTACTGTAATGATTTCATTTCATCTTGGATTTCTAGATCAATTAGCGCATCCCACTAGCAAACTTTAACGTAATATAACCTCCAATCGTAGTCTTTTAGATTGTGCTACGTTTTTATATTTTGCAACAGGTATGTTGACATGGTTGAAGGTTCTTAATGGCTGCTATCCATTGCCTGCATCGCTGAATATCTCTGGCAGCCAAAGTGTGAAAGATCACTCCTTTTTGTGCTTGCTTGTAATTTCTGCAACCAGGTACACAACACCAATCGGGCATGATGAATACAAATCAAACTCAATTTAAAAAAACTAATATCAATCACTTTCTAGCGTCAAACTCTCCAGAGTTGTGCTGTGGTCCATATTCTGGGTGTTGGCCCATTTGAAAAGGGGTTGGGCACTAAGTTCACTTGGAATTCTAAAGCACCCCAGTGGATGTGAGAGGAACTAAAATGTACGATTGGAATTTTCTCGGATATATTGAAAGGACCTAACGTGTATATGACAAAAAAAAATTTAAATACTATATTATGAAACTGATTTACTGTGGAATTTCCCTTTAGTCTCAGTGTTATTCACATAGACATAGAATGAAAAGCAAAGCCATTGAATTGTTTGGCGTGGTCATTTGATTGTACACAACTAAATGATGATTGTTACTAGAACTTTGTCAGGGTGACAGTGAGTCACACTCACTAGTTTGAGAGTTTCAGTTAGAGAGTATTGTAATATTAGTGTAGTCAGGGGGTAAAAGGATACAATTAAGATGCACGTATAAAGTTAAAGCATTAATAATTCATATTACCTTTCCTCCCCTGTTGCAATAGTCTGGGTTAAGAATGGAGAAATGCTAATAAATGCGTACAGAGGATTGGTAGTATAGACGTTGTTGATATTTCCTATCTAACTATCTAACCTCATAATGATAATTTATCTGTGTGTAAACAGCTACGGAAAGAAATACAAGAGTGACCCGGGGAACTAAACCGTTGCCCGCGAGTCAGACAAAGGTGCATAGGCTACCTAGCTTGAACTGTGTGCGTGATAAATGCTGAAACTTCAGAGCAGGCCACAACAAGATAACTTACGTTCCCATTAATAACTCCACCGGAGATGTTCTGGAAAATGATTTAGAATGTCTATGACAGAACTTAGTAAGTGAATAATATTTTAATTCCAGTTAAAGAGCATCAAAGTACAACACTTTAACCGGACACAGAATTACACAATTATACCAAGAATTACATGTCGTTTACACTTCTAAATATGATCTACGATCTAAGCATGTCTTATACGGTACAGTCTATCACAACACATTTGCTATGGCATGCACTAACGTGTGGCCAGGAGAGTCGTTAAAGAAATCTCATCCGTTTAACCTTAAACAAAGACTTATATTTCCCCTCGAGAGTGGACGCCCCCAACTCCCGCTACATATGAAATACAGAATCAGTTCACTGGCTGAAATTGGAGAACAACAGAGTACATTAACAAATTAGATTATGCGTCGCCTCGGCGGCGCTATCCGGGAACAAAAGGACTGGGTTATCACATTTTGACTATGCTTCCCTGTAGAAAGCTAGCATTAATCTCTTCTAGTCGCTCTGTGGAGAAAATCATAACGCCTTGCATGTAGTAAAACCAAAACTCCCTTTATGGGATGATCCAGCAAGCCCCAAAATTACATATCATGATATACAGTATAATGTTGAGATCTCAGCTTCTTGTTTGACTACCCATAGTGGGGGTTTTGGCCCCACTCCCTTCCGGGTCTCACTCCGGCAGTCGTCAATAGTGTGAGAGACTGGTAGTTCTTAGACAGCTGCTATAATCAGTCCTGTGGAACATCTAAAAATCCACTTCATTAGCATTTATTGAATATATTTAGATGATTTACAAATAGAGTTATAATTTAATTATTATTATTATTATTCGTCGATGACTAGATTATTGTCTCTCCAGACCGCATTCGTCCACTCCAGTGCACAACCGAAAAGAGACATGATATTAAGTCGGACACTCTGTCTCTTCCACTGGCAGTGGGAGCCGTGGTGGTTAAGTAGAGGTTTAATTGCAGTCAAAAACCCTGACACCTCACTGCTGCCTTGTCATAATCTCTGGAAAGGGACAAATGGACTTCTGTAGCCAGGTTTACTCCTGGAGGTACAGGTAAGTCTGCCGCTGGAGGAAAAGGCACAGCAGCAGGACCAACATGCTGTTCTAGGTCTTTTATTGAGTTTAGCACCCTGTCCATTGCTACCCCTTACCGCTCCAGCATAGTTTGGTGGTATTGTTGAAACCACGTCAGCAGATGTTGCGCCTCCTTCAGCCACCTCCACTTGTCCTGCTAACTCTATAGTTGCAAAGGGTGGGTTATTCTCTCACGAACTCGTGAAGGAACAGAGTCAAACGCCGGAAATGTGTTCTGTACTTTAATGGAAAACAGATAAACTCAGAGCACACACAATATATCTCTCTTGTACTAAATACAAATACTTGCTTAAAGAAAACCCTGTTACGCACAGGTAAGCGAAACGTTATTCTGTAAGCGAAACGTTATATACCATCATGAAAGCGACATAAACAATACCCATAAGCCCCCATTGTCCACATTGATTGAGGATTGTTCCCAGTTGTGAGCAATCCGGGGTGAGTGCTGGGAGTGGAAACAGTGGCTTCAGAAAACTGGGGACACCAAGTGCCGGATCCTGTGCACACCAGAGGGGGCACCAGGATCTCCAATGTTGACAGGAACAGCAATTTTGATCTTTCAAATAACTGAAGGACACAGTAATATTTCTTTAGTGAAATGAGGTTCATTGGTTTAACAGAAAATATACAATATGCGTCAAAACTAAATTTGACAGGTGCATAAATTTGCGCACCCTTTTCATTTTGTTGATTTCAATATCTGTAACTACCTATGACTGATTAATTGTACACACAATTGGTTTGGTGAGGTAATTAAGCCTTAAACTTCATAGACAGGTGCATTCAATCATGAGAAAATGTATTTAAGGTGACCAATTGCAAATTGTTGTTCTCATTAACTCTCCTCTGAAGAGCGGCAACATGGGGGCTTCAAAACAACTCTCAATTTACCTGAAAACAAAGATTTTCAACATTATGGTTTAGGGGAAGGCTACAAAAAGCTATCGCAGAGATTTAAGCTGTCAGTATCCACTGTAAGTAACAAAGTGAGGAAATGGAAGACCGCAGGCACAGTTCTTGTTAAGGACAGAAGTGGCAGGCCAAGTAAAATATCAGAGAGCCAAATGCGAAGGATGGTGAGAATGGTCAAAAACAGCCCACAGACCACCTTCAAAGACCTACAACATCATCTTGCGCTACAGATGGTGTCACTGTGCATCGTTCAACAATTCAGCACACTTTGCACAAGGAGAAGCTGTATGGAAGAGTGATGCGGAAGAAGCCTTTTCTTCACACGCCACAAACAGAGTTGCTTGAGATATGCAAACGCACATTTGGACAAGCCAGCTTCATTTTGGAAGAAGGTGCTGTGGACTGATGAACTTATTTGGTGGGGCGTTATGAATGGCGGCAAACAGAGGCGTCATGCCCATTGAAGATTTCTGAGCCAATTGGATTTTCTTCGATTTTGTGCACACTGTGCCCCATTAAAAATAATAGGTTCATGACGCTTCTGGCAGCAAAATAACACAGCGTTTCGAAGACAAACACTTGATACCCACAGTAAAAGTTGGTGGCGGTTCTATCATGCTTTGGGGCTGTGTGGCCAGTGCTAGTACTGGGAATCTTGTTAAAGTTGAGGGTCACATGAATTTCACTATATCAGCAGATACTTGGGAATAATTAGAGGAATGAGTCACAAAGTTTAAGTTACACCGGGGCTGGAACAAGACAATGAATCAAAGCACTGCTCAAACTCTACTCTGGCATTTATGCAGAGAAACAAGTACAATGTTCTGGAATGGTCTTACGTACACCACCCCCAAAAGGGGGGGGAGGAACCCGACAAAAACAGCCCACAGACCACAATTAATCAGTCATAGGTAGTTACAGGTATTGAAATCAACAAAATAAAAAGGGTGCGCAAATTTATGCACCTGTCTAATTTAGTTTTGATGCATATTGTACATTTTCTGTTAAACCAATTAACCTCATTTCACTAACAAAATATTACTGTGTCCTTCAGTTATTTGAAAGATCGAAATTAAATTGCTGTTCCTGTCAACATTGGAGATCCTGGTGCCCCCTCTGGTGTGCACAGGATCCGGCACTCGGTGTCCCCAGTTATCTGAAGCCACTGTTTCCACTCCCAGCACTCACCCCGGATTGCTCACAGCTGGGAACAATCCTCAATCAAGGACGATATATATCTGGGCTGTGGACAATGGGGGACGCACATAGGGCCTGATTTACTAACACCAGCGTAGTTTGCACTGCGTCTGTTTATGCGAGTTCGGTAATTGCGCACGCTATGCTTCCACATTTAGCGTGGTATTTATCAAACCCGATACCCATTACGCAATCAGCGCATACTCCGCCCTCCATTAGCGCGTCTCTAAAAGCGCAAACAATGGCCCCGTATCATGAATCTCCCTAAGGAAAAAGAAAGCGCAAGCGTAAATTTAGTGAAAATGAAATTAACATCTTAGTGCATGAAATAACAGCAAATCTGATATATATTACAGGGCAGAACATCCACACCCTCGGAAATTCATCCAATTTGGATTGCCATAACAAGTTAAATCAACTCGTTATCATCTACATGGAGAGATCTTGAGGATTTAAAAAGAGGAAAACCGGTTCAGGTCCACCAGTAATAGACACGCTAACTAGGGGGTGCAGCAAATACACATTGCCGAACAAGTGGAAGGTGAAGACGGCATATATACTCCAGAGATCTCTAGAGAATGAAGGTATGCGTGGTTTGTAATAACACTGTTGTGTTCGCGTTTGGCATATATATGCATTGGTTTAGCCTATATCATTGATATGTAAAGCCAACCGATGTGATTAAGTAATTAAAGAGTGTTATATAGGTCAATAATCGCAAAATTGCTTATCAAAAATGGAACAGATGGAGGCATTTGTCTTTTTTGTGCC